>CM076569.1:626890984-627015929 GCA_034641835.2 Pinus albicaulis
GCTTGTATCTGTAAGGTTAGGTACATTATTCTTTGAATGCACATCACCTTTACTTTCATGATTTGTAAAATATTGTGAGATTCCAGGGTTGACTTGTCTACATCCACATATGTCCTTAGGGTTTCCATAAAGTCACATGGGCCCCCTAGTTTTCCATTTTTATATTTTCCTATATCAACCAATTTAACTAAAAAAATATTAATGAAATTCATCTTCCATTAGGGAATTATAGTAGGCCTTATTTGGCCATTAATATTTAATTCATCTATCTCTAATTCACACCACTCAAAATCATACTTTTATACTTCTCTATTGAAGTCACTTAAGACATGGAAATATTCTTTAAATGGGATATATTTTGCAATTTTTTTATTCTTTCCATGATATTTTCTATAGATTTCTCCTTTAGAGGGACAGTTCGACTAGACGATGGTGGATTAGGAGAGAATATCGCATAACCATAATTATGTCCACCTGATGTTCTTTGGCTAAAAAAGGTACCTTGTTGAGACCGTCTAACTTAGATTTATTATTTTTCATATGAGTAAGACACCATGAGTACCTAAACACTTTTTCCTCCTCAAGGTCATGGAGTAGCCCTTCCCCTCCTACCACCACTAGGTTTTGTTTGGATGTGGTATAAAAATAAATAATCCAACCTTGTTGCTAGCCATTTCATTCTTAATTATACCTTTGTCAATCTTAGATTTATTATTTCCTATGTTTCAGGGTTGTTCCATGCTATTTTTTGGAAAAAAATTCCTAAAATATAATCTTTTTGAGCCAATCCCATTCCATATGGTTCGCGATTTGTGAAGAAGAGTTCTAGTCTATCTTTTCAGCTCAAACTTAGCCCAATATGAGATTTATTTCATTCTTGTGTTTTGGGGAGTAGTATTAATGTTATTAAATATTGCATTACTCCTTGCTAACCATACTTTACAACATATAAATTTTGGGAGAGCTTCCCAATAATTTCTTAATAGAGGCTTCCTCAAAAAGCTTTCAACATATTTTTTTCTCTAATAATAGAAGAACATTTAAAATTAGACGACTATTTCACTCTACTGGAGAGTGGGGAAATTAATTCCATCCAAACCACTCTTGCATAATCACAATCTAAAAATATAAGGGAGATGGCTAATGCCTAATGAAATTAAACAAGACACGGAGAGGGGCCATGAATGCCTCTCTTTCTTAAATTCTCAAATTTTGGAATTTTTCTATGAGAAAGAAGCGAGTAAGAAGATTTTACCTTCTCATTGGAATTAGCTTTCCATATTTTTTTCCAAGTTTTTATATTTGTGGGAACTTAATACTTGAGAAGTAGAGGGAATAAACCAATGCATTCCATTGTACCTAATATGATTCATATGATCTTCATGTTGTGCATCCCACGAGTTGAATGTGAAGCTTAAAGGCTAAGTGTTGAAGATTTTGTGGAATATTTATAAGGTCCCTTAAATTCAAATTTCCTTCCTCATCTCAAATGGAAACATTGACTAGGGTTAATTTTCTTTGTGCACTAATAATTATCCTACACAAAGAAAATCTTGGAAATATTCCAATGGTTGTTGATCCATTATTTTATGAGTCCACAAGTTTAGATTTTCCCCACTTATGGCTTCAAATAGAGACAAGAGAAAATGAGATGGGTTGTTAATACATATAATTTCTAGATTGGGGAGTACCATGTTCAACATTGAATTGAATCAATACATCTTATTATTACTCCTTGAAGGTACTTTTGCTTGATAACTGCCTTCCACCAGTTTTCTAGCATTTTTTTCTTAAAATTTGGTAGGGTTTTTTTTCATCATAAACAATATTTTTATTGTATAATTTTGAGTTTATTTATCAACAAATACATCAAATGTTATGAAACCAACTCCAAAAATAGAAGAAAAGAGAGGTCGACGCCTTAGAATTCAACAAATTTGAGGGGGAAACCTCCTTTACATTACATAAATGAACAATTCTAGGATGATACAAATGACAAAACCTCCTTTCTATATACAGGAATCCATGGGGTCACAATATAGTCCTATCTAACCTAACAATAATAATGTAAAGGAACAATAATAAAAATGTGGGCACTACAGGGGTACAACAATAAAAATAAGGGGGCTACACTAACAACAATAAGGGACTACACTGGTAATATAGGGACCTAACATACCTTTCTTCTTCAAACAAGTTTTTTCATCAATGCTTGATGATTTCTTGATGCTTCTGTATAAAATTCTCATCCTCCCATGTTGAATCTTCAACGGGTAAGTTCTTCCACTTGCTGAGATACTCTGAAATTGATCAATTTTGTAGCTGTCGAATTCTTTTTTTGTGTGACTGCTTTAGAACTTCTTTCACTGTGATTTTTATCTTCCTGTTGTTTGATTTGATTATGTGCCAAAGTTAGGTTATCCTTTGGAGTTGGAGAACTTGGTCTTGATTCTTGATGTGATCTTCCACTACTTTATCATCCATATTAGCTTTCATTTGATCCTTCAAACCATCCAAATTAACCTCTATTTTCTCTTTTAAACCATCTATGTCATCTTTGATTTCTCTTTGTAAGATCGAAATTTTTTGCATTTGGTACCGTAATTTTGATATATCATACTACAATTCTTCTTCTTCATGAGCCATAGTATAGCCTTTTGAGGTCTTAATGGGTGTGGAAATATTTTTAAGGAGCATTTTAGTACCCAATAATGATATATAAGCTTCAATATGCCCTTGGAATTACTTCAAACTGATTTTTCAAACAAGACTTATGCAATTTGAAAAAAAAATCACACCTTTTTCTTGCGTTTGAGCAGCTCGATATTGAAAATGAATTATATCTATGATTTTGGATATTCAATATATGAAATTCAGTCCTTTATTAGCCATATGAATCTTTTTTTGAATTCCACAAGTCTGACATGATTTGGATTCATCTTGAGACAAATTTATTCCCAATCTTCCACAATGACCTAATTTTGGACTAGTTCAGTAGAGAGAACTTATACGATGTACCACGCATAAATTTTTCCTCCTCCGGCTCTAAAATTCATACAAAAGAGACTAAAGTTTGTGTAATTTCTACCACTTTTTATAGAATTCCAATGTAATGCTCAGAGAGGGAGTTATGATGATTTTCCCACAGTCACCTCTTTTAGATGAAATTCGGGAGCCTGCAAAAAACCTAACTTCCATAGATCATATCTTCGATAAAAATTTGAACCAAGATCTGAAATTTTTACAATAAGTTCCTTAGGATTTTGGCTTCTCGTGGTAAAAATTTCAGCTACTAAACCTTCACAGAAAAAAAGGTTATAGCGAAAATTCCACAATGACCTGTTTGGAGCAGCAAAACCCTAGAATCCAAAACTCTGATACAAAATGTTATGAAACCAACTCCAAAAGTAGAAGAAAAGAGAGATCAACGCCTTATAATTCAGCCACTTTGAGGGGGAAACCTCCTTTACATTACATAAATGAACAATTATTGGATGATACAAATGAAAAAACCTCCTTTCTGTATATGATATTTCATGGGGTCACAATATAATCCTAGCCGACCTACCAATAATAATTTAAGGGAACAATAATAACAATATGGAGGCTACAGGGGTACAACAATAACAATAATGGGGCCACACTAACAACAATAAGGGACTACACTAGTAATATAGGGACCTAACATCAAGCATTAAAGAGCTTAAATTCATATTGATTCTTTCCATGATATTTTTTATATATTTCTCCTCTAGATGAAGCCTTTGACTAGAGGAAGAAGGATTAGATAGAATCTCTCATAACCATAATTATGTCCACCTAATGTTCTATGGCTAACAAAATTCCCTAGTTGAGAGCGTATAACTTTGATTTATTATTTTTCATATGAGTAAGACCCCATGAGTATCTAAACACTTTTTGCTCCTCAGGGCCATGAAGTATCCCTTTCCCTCCTACCACGCCTAGGTTTTGTTTAGATGCAATATAAAAATAAATAATCCAAACTTATTGCTAGCTACTTCACTCTCAATTCTACCTTTATAAATCTTAGTTTTATGATTTCATCTGTTTCAGGGTTGATCCATCCTATGTTTTGGGAAAAAAATTCCAAAACTATAAACCTTCTGAGCCAATCCCATTCCATTAGGGTTGTGGCTTGTAAAGAAGAGTTCTAGTTTATATTTTGAGCTCAAAACTTAGCCCAAAATGAGATTTATTTCATTCCTGTGTTGTGGGGAGTAGTATTAATGCTATTAAATATTGCCTTATTCCTTGCTAACCACACTTTCCAACATATATATTTTGGGAGAGCTTCGCAATAAATTATGAAGAGAGGTTTCCTCAAAAAGATTTTAGCATATTTTTTTCTCTAGCAAGAGAATAACCTTGAAAATTTGACGACTATTTGACTCTACTGGAGAGTGTGGAAACTACTTCCATCCAAAAAACTCTTTCATAATAATAATCTAAAAGGATATGGGAGATATCTAATGATTTATGAAATAAAACAAAACACAGAGAGGGGCCATGAATGCCTCTCTTTCTTAAATTCTCAACTATTTGAATTTTTCTATGAGAAAGAAGCTAGTAAGAAGAGTTTACCTTTTAATTGGAATTATCTTTCCATATTTTTTCCATGTGTTTACCTTTGGGGGAACTCAATACTAGAGAAGTAGAGGGAATAAACCAATGCATTTCATTGTACCTAATATGCTTCATATGATCTCCGTGATGTGTAGGCCACGAGTTGAACATGAAGCTTAAAGGCCAAGTGTTGAAGATTTTGTGGAATATTTATTAGGTTCCATCAATTCCAATTACCTTCCTCATATCGAATGGAAATATTGACTAGGGTGAATTTTATTTGTGCACATAAGAATTATCTTACACAAAAAAACTCTTGCAAATATTCTAATGATTTTTTATCCATTATTTTATGAGTCCACAAATTTAGATTTTACCCATTTATCGGCTTCAAATACAGACATGATAAAATGAAATGGGTTGTTAATACATATAATTTATGGATTGGGGTGTACCCTGTTAGGCTTTAATTGAATCAATACTTCTTATTCTTTCTCCATGAAGGTACTTTTGCTTTATAACCGCCTTCTACTAGTTTTCTAGTTATTTTTTCCCCTATTTCTTTATTCATTAGCATAGGGTCCCTAATACCAAACCCTCCATAATTTTTAGGATGCTTCATAATATCCTATTTAATTAGATGTAATCTATTTTTACTTTCTTTTCCTCCTTCCCATAGAAAATTGTGAATTTATTTTGCCAAAATAGAGAGAATACTTTGTGAAGCATGAGGCATTGAGAATTGTTAAAGTGGTAAAGAAAAAAGGACTAATTTGGCTAGAACAGCATGCCCACCAAAATTAATTCATATAGGCCCCAAGAAATAAAATTTCCTTTAAATATTGAAACATGTAATGGACCTTGATTAAAATTCACGTAATAAATTTAATAAAGAAAAAAATAAGACCATGGTCATGGGACACGTAGTCCAAGCAAAATTTGGGAAGAACATCCTAGTGGGTAGCACTTGTTACTTATTATGGTTGAGGGGAAATTGGCAAAGGAAATAGAAAATAATTTTAAAAGGAAAAAAAAACATTGTTTGGAATCTTATTTATGAAAATAAGGGGAACTAGGAGAAAAGGAAGGTAAAAGGTCATAGGTTTCATGTGATATTGAAATTGAAAGAAAATAGAGCGAAAATTAATATATTAGAGACCTGAATAGTAAAAAGGATTAAAATCATCATTTTGGGGCATATTGTTAGTTCAATTTTGGAATTGGTTTCGGAGAGGAGAAGAGAACCAAAAGGATAAAGCAAGTGAGAAAGAAAAGTAAGGAAGAAGACAACAAGGATCAAGCAAGAAAAGGTCGGATGAAGTGAATTTGGAGGGAATAATTGTAGGTAACAGGTTTCATGTATGAATTCATAGATGTTTTTTGCATTCATGGTATATGTGTGTGTATTTTATTCATTTTATATCACTGTAATTTGATTTTCCTAGTTTGATAGTGGTTTCAACCTTTCCTTTCCATTTTTTAATTACCATGGTGTGATGGGACTGATTATCGATTGAGCTTTAGATTGTAGAAAGTATTTTTGGATCTAGGTGATGTTGTATTGGTAAAATACCAAGGGTTGGGGGTGGAGACGGTTTTCTCTGGGAAGCCTCAATAGGTGGCTACAAATAAGGAAATTTATCAATGGATGGTGAAGGAATTATTAGGAATCCAATCTTGATTTTGTTTTGTGATCTCAAGACCGGTTTAGGTGAGATCATGATAGTGTGAGGGTATAGGTAGTTTCACCTATGGATTCCTTTGGTTTTTTATGAATATATTTATCCCATGAGATACGAAATTCATGCTTGGAATGCAACACAAGGGTGATAGGATGAAAGAAATATTTGGTTAAGCTCAATCTATGGTCAGGTGGTACATGGAAGTCCCTGACATGGTTGGTTTTTCCATACGAATGGTAAGATATCTTTCCCCTTGTAATTCATGAGTAATTATACTTTTTATTATATGGCTTTAATGGTCATGTTATCGTTGTTCTTTATCTGTTTATATGCTGGATATAAGCATGGTTCTGTGATAGATTCAAGTTATGGATCTTATCATGTTTTTGCTTGTAAATGACTAGTTAATGAATGCATCACCTAATAGCTAGTATTCTAGATATTGTGAGAGGGAATTATTCCTTCTTTATGTTTGTCATATAAGTTTTAGATCTCTATGTTAGATATGAATTCATGACTCGTATATTTCATATTTACCATGTGATTAATGGAATATTTTTCATGGTCAGACTGGGTTAGGTCGAGTCCTTGATTAAGTTTTGTGTTTGCGACCTTTTGTCATTTATCATTATGGAAACTTGTGTCAAGTTTTGGGCAGTGGTCTCGAGACTAGACTTGAAAAAGTGACTCAAATCCCGTGATCACATGAACAAAACTAGGTTAAAAATACCAGAGTCGCTCCCTTGTAGGAATCATGCATCCGTCTCGACAGTTACAATCAAATTCCATATTTTTGTGCAGTGTATGGGAGTCCATATTAGTGAAAAGTTAAGTTAAATTAAGTTTTGGACACCTACAAGGGTGTTTTAGCCCTTGGGGGTCATGTAGCACCTGAGGAAGGTTATTTAAGTCTTAGTTCATCGATTCCATTTCCTTAACGTTATTTAGGAGGTTGATGCATGTCATAGTATCCCTAAACTCATGTCTACCCAAGCAGGCCAGTGAAAGTGTGTAAATATTGGAGGTGGAATTACATAGTGGTATTAATGTTGGTTGAGCGCTCATTGGGTGGTATGGTTATCGTTAGCCCATTCATCCTAGATGGTTAGATGCATTTTGTTAGGTATGCATTTGCATGGTAATTTTTGTCATGGTAGTTTTAATTTTTATCATGTCCATGTTAAATCACAATGAAAATTATTCCCTAATACCATTTTTTTTGTTTTACCACCATAATATAACCAAGAATCCATGTCTAGAAGTTAATGAGCCACTATAAAATTTGTTGATCAATAGTATTGTGACCAATAAAACATCCCAATCTCGATGAAGGGATGTCAGTTAGGGAGATAATTTTTCATTGGGGTGCCAAAGTATATATAAGGGTGTTTTTCTTAAATCAATAGGTATTTTTTGGGTCATATTGACACTTGATAACTCTTGGGATTCAATATCTTGAAAGATAAAACTGTATGATTTGTATCCTAAATTTTGAGTTTCCTTATAGCTTGTCCTATAACTAATTCCTTCACAAAAATATTGAACATGTATGTTGTAGACTAAGGATTTCATTACAATATCTTGGCATCTAATTTTATGTGTTTCAAGAACAAAATAGTCTATTTTTATTAATAAAAAATAGAGAAAACTTCACCTATGCATATAAATGGAATCCTTAAGCCACATTTCATGCACATTTCATATTTGTTGGGGAAAATATGAATCTGTCTTCCAATTTGTTTAGCTTGTCCCAAATTTTGTAATGTTGCCTCCCACATTTACCTACTTTAACTATTTTGTTGATGTAAACATGAGTCGAGGGATACTATGACATGACCCAACCTCGTAAGTATAGTTAATTAAGTGGAGTCGACAAAGAAGAACTTTACTAACCTTCCTCGGCATATATAGGATAACCAGGAGCTAAACAACCACTCCATGTGTCGATCGCTAATTTGGATTTCTTTTTTAGCAGATTCCATGTAGTTGTAGGCCTCCAACTAGATGCACGAGCCTTTAAGGGTGTGGTTATGGCCCAAATATTCTAGTTCAATGGTTTTGGTCTAGAATTTTGAGTCATCATTTTAGGCTAGCCTCTAGAACAATGCCTATAACTCAATGATATTTTCCATAATGATAAATAAAATTAGTACAAATCCATTCATACAAAACGTGATAAAGGAACTGACCTAACCAGGCCTAACCATGACATTCATTTCGTAAAATAAGGTGAACAAGTAGTCTGTTGGTCATGAATCCATATATGAACATACATTTCTGAAACTTATCTAAGAATCACAAGGAAGGTATAATTCCCTCCCATAATAGTGGAAATAACATTTTTTAGTGCATGTATTCATTAACCATTCATCAACTAATAAAAACATATCAAGAGCCATAGTTAGAGTTTGTTATGAAACCATACTTATGACCATCGTATAACAAGAATCATAAAAATTATAGAAACACCATCAGAGCCACATAATAACAAGTATAATTAATCATAGAATACAATCTAAATAAAGCTCTTATTAACATATGCAAAATTCAAACAAGTTAGCGACTTCCATGTACCACCTGACCATAGATTGAGCTAAGCCAAATATTTTTTTCAACCAATCACCTCCATGCCATATTCCATGCATGTATGTGGGACCCAATACATAACAACCAAGGATTCCATAAGATTAAACCACCTCCTCCCTCATTTTCCTGCGATATTTCCAAAAGCGATCATTAGATCAACTAAATAAACGAAAACATGAAAAACCACGGCTTCCCAGAGATTAACTCGCCTCCACCCTAAGGCTACTATGATTTCGCCAAAAATAGTCAAGAGATCACTAAGCCCAAAACAAGCTTGGATGACTCATAATTTCCTCACCATTACCTTGAGGAATTTTCCTGTCACCACCCACCTATTGAGGGATTCCCAAAGACTAAACTGCTTACACCCCCAACCCTTGGGAATTTTTCTGAGACAAACTCACTTGGTTCCAAAACCATCTTGAAATCCAAATATCAAAAAAATAAGATAATCCCATCGCACCATGGTTATCCAGAAATGGAAAGGAAAAAATGAAACCACTGCCAGACCTACCAAAACCCATTCCAATCAGAACAAGAGAACCAAATACATAAATTCATGTATCATGCATTCAAAAAATCGCTAGGAAGTAACGCATCCAACATGTTAGCTACAAGTATTCCTACTGAAGCTACTTCATCCAACGTTTTTGTGCTTTTCCCTTTCTTTCCTTGGCCGTCCTTTTCTTTCATTTTCCTTCCTTTTCCTTGCTTTTCCTTCCTTTACTTTCCTTTCTTCGATGCTAGAGTGATCGAAGAATGATCTAAGTGTGATATAGTATGAGAGAATAGAGAGAGATCCAAAAATAAACTGTTAAAAATCTATGAATTAATCCTCATAAGCCTTTTTATTATTGAGGACTATATTTTCCTCAATTTCCTCTAATTTTATTTTAATTTCCCTCTCATGCATACTTTTGACATCACATCTCCCTTTTCTCCTCTTTTCCTTTGATTTTCATAAATAAAATGCCAATTATTGCCTATTTTCTTTTCCAAATACTTTTCCAATGCCTTTGACAGTTTCCTTAGCCATAATAAACAAAAAGTGATACCCACTGGGATTTTTTGCCAACATTCATATTGGAATATGTGTCCCATTACCTTGGTCTTATTATTTTTCCTTTATTAAATTTATTACATGAAATTTTGACCCAGGGTTGTTACAAAACCCTCTCACTTAGGGGAACACTGACCTCAGTGTTTTATGACACCTGTGACCAACAAAATTCTTAAAACAAAACATATTTCTTATGGGGCTTTATAAAAAATCTCAATTCAATATTTACAATGAATAACCTACCGATAACAAAAACCAACATGACAATAATACTACCTGTTGGAGCTTTATAACATATCTCATTAGTATTTATAATAACAACCATACATAAATATTTACATATACCAAATCTCCTATGTATCAACCGTAAAATAACGAAGGATACATAGCCAACATCTGATCATACATCTCCAATGTAGCTTCATTGGGCCCAAAGTGCTTGCACTCCACTTTCACTTGCTCAATTTCTTGGTTCCAGAGCATGATTTGTTTCCGCTACAATATGCACAGACGTTTCAGATGGAATTATCCTTCTGGCCCCACCGAAAATAAAAACTAGTAAATCACATGATCAACATATTTCACATATATTTTAAGCAATGAAATGTGGAAAACATCATGGAATTTCTTTTTTTGAGGAAGTGCAAGCCTGTAGGCCATTGGTCCAATCCTCTCAAGTATATTAAAAGGCCCGCAATACCGAGGTGCCAACTTGGCACATGACCTAATCGTTAAGGAACTATTCTTGGCTTGATGCACAAGTACACATGGTCCCCGACTTCCAAATACTAAAATTCCCTATGTTGGTATGCATAAATCTTATTATTGTTGTGTGGTACATTTATATTCTTTGAGATAAACTACATTTCCTAATCCATATATTCCAACATGTTTACCATACCATCAATACCATATTTACTAGATCAGTCCAACTAATAGGAGTATTTCAACTCCACCCATAAATTCCCTCATACATAATCATCCACAGTGACTCTTGATACACATTGTTTTAAGCAAAATAAATCAGTGGAAGATACTCCTCCCATCTCCTCTATAGGTGCGTGACATACATTCTCAAAAATTCCTCTAGAATCTTGTTAACCCTCTCTGCTTGTAAATCTCTCTTTGGATGATAAGTTGTACTAAAGGAAAATTGTCTACCCAAACCTGCACATAAACTCTTCCAAAACCTATAAGTGAACTTGGCATCTTTGTCGAATACAATATACTTAGGAATACCATGCAACCTCACTATCTCCCTCATGAAGACTTGAGCTACCTCACTAGCTAAATTAGTAGACTTCACTAGAATTAAGTGAGCTATCATTGTCAACTTGTCAGCCACAACCATGATGGAATCATGCTATCTAGATGTCCTCGGAAAACATGTGATGAAATCCATGGAAATGACCTCCCATTTTCATTCCAAAACAAGAATTAGTTGCAGTAGACCACTTGAATTCTTACATTCTTCTTTTACCTATTGATATTCCAAAACCCTTGCAATGAACTCAGCTACCTCTTTCTTCAAATTCAACCAAAAGTATAACTTCTTCACAGCTATCAATGTTTTTCGATATCCCTCGTGACCTAAATATGTATTAACATGAAATTTCCTCAATACAAGCTTCTTGAGTTAATTGTTATCCAACACATATAATATCGTCCCTAAATTTGGTCAAACCATTTATCGTTATATGATAATACACATCCTAATCACCTATACCGTATTATTGTAACATGTTCCTAAGTTGTTGGTACTTGTCATCTTATTTTTCTGCCTGTAAGAATTGATCTTATAATTTTTTCCATATGAACTCATAGTTTATATGTGATTCATATTTACTCTTATACTAAGAGCATCCACAACCCTAATCTCCTTACCTTAATGTACCTGATCTTGAAGTCAAACTCACTAAGAATGACCAACCATTTAGTTTACCTGACACTCAAATTATGTTATTAAAACAAGTATCTCAACCCACTGTGATCACTCATCAACAAAAACCTATTGCCAAGAAGATAGTGCCTCCACATCTTGAATGCATGAATGATTGTTGCCAACTCAAGACCACGTGTCACATAGTTCTTCTCATTCTCATCAAGTTTCCTTGACTCGTAGCATAGCACCTGCCCCTCCTACATCATGAGTCCACCAAGTCATCTCTTTCAAGAATCTACACACCATGAACTCTTTATTTGGATCTATAATATTTATAACTGGAGCATTTGTAAGAAATTGCTTCAACTGCTCAAAACTAGTTTCAAATTCCCCTATCCATTCAAATTACATTCCTTTCATCTGAAATCATGTAATAGGATATTAAATCCATGATAAGTTCCTAATGAACCTCATGTAGTAACCTGTTAATCCCATGAATGATCTGATCTCATCCACATTCCTAGGATCTTCTCACTCCATGATATTACTAATCTTTTCTGGGTCCACTACTATGCCTTCCTTGGAAATAACATGTTCCAAGTTGTTAGGTCCATATAATACTAGTGTATCCCCTTATTTTTATTGTTAGTGTATCCCCGTTTTGTTATTGTTATGCCTATGTATTCCCAATATTTTTATTATTATGCCCCACAGGTGTAGCCCCATTATTGTTATTGGTGTGCCCATGTGGTCCTGATTTTGTTATATTGCGGCCCCTTAGACTCTTCTATATAGAAGGTAGGTTTTTTCATTTGTATAATTGAAGAATTTTTATTTTATGTAATGTAAAGGAATTTTCCCCCTCAAAGAGACTGATTTCTAAGTCATTTATCTATATTTTCTTCTATTTTTTGAGTTGGTTTCTTAACATTTGATATGACAGCTTTGGATTCTAGGGTTTCACTGATACAAATAATACATATTGGAATTTTCGCTATAACTTTATTTATATGAAGGATTAGAATCTGAAATATTTACCATGAGAAACCAAAATCCTGAGGAACTTCGTGTAAAAGCTTTAGATCTTGGTTCATTATATCTTCGGAGATATTATTTAAGGAATTTAGGGTTTTTGTAGGCTCCCGAATTCCATCTCAAACAACCGACTAAAGAAAAATTGTCATAATGTTTGTTTCAGAAAACAGATTTGAATTCTGTAAAAATTGGGTGAAATTGCACAGACTATAGTTTCTTTCATGTCAGGGTTGAAGGTCAAAAAAATTGCAGGCAACACATTGTACAAGTTCACTATATTGAACTAGTTCATAACTAGGTCATTGTGGGATATTGCGAATAAATTTTCTTGAAGAATCCAAATTAGGTCTGACCTGTGGCATTCAAATGAAGACTTATAGGGCTACCATAAGACTAAAGTTCAGAACTTAAAGATATGAAATTATAGAGTTACAACCATTTCAAGTGTGAGAAAATTATATATATTATAGAGAAATGGAACACATAAAAATATGTGGAAATACAACACAAAAAAATTATAAAACAAGAGAGACACAAAATATGTGGTTCACCCAACATGGGCTATGTCCATGGGGAAACATCCAATACTTCCTTTCTATACACGGTGATACCATTGTTTCGTTTGTTAGACAATTACTCCACTTTGGACCTAGCTATTTCTCATCTTCATCATCATACTTGAAGACCAATTGAAACTAAGCAGAATCTCATTTCCTCCCTAGTTATAGCTTTTTTTAACATATCTATAGGATTTTTGATAGCGTGCATATTTTCTAGCTTCAATTGTCCATCTTCCAACACTGACCATATGAAATGGTACTTGAAATGTATATGTTTAGCCTTGGAATTAAATGTTGATTTCTTTACGAGATTAATTACACTCTTGTTGTCACTGTATAACCTTCCCATATCCTCCTTCTTACCCAATTCATACATAAACCTTTGTAAACAAATCATTTTTTCACTATCCTCTATAGCAGCAACATACTTTTCTTATGTTTTTGAAAGTGCAACAACACTTTTCATTTTTTAAACCCAACTGAAAGTTGTTCCACCTATAGTAAATACATACCCTGTAATTCTCCTCATGTTATCTTTATCACCTACCATATCTTCATCAAAATATCCCCGTAGAGAATGCTTGAAACACCAAAGCATAATGCTTGATTTGTGGTACCTCTCAAATATCTAAGAATCCATTTCACTACCATCCAATGTTCTTTTCCTGGATTTTTCATGTACTTGCTTACAAATCCCACTACATATGCAATATCTAGCCTTTTGCAGACCATTGCATTCATTAAGCTTCAATGTCTGATGCATATGGATCTTTAGACATATAATCCATTTCTTCTTTGGTATTGGGGGACATCTGCTTAGTAATTTTGAGATGACTAGCCAAATGTGTACTAACTGGTTTTGCATTATACATATTAAATCTTTCCAATATATTTTGTATTTACTCATTCTGAGACTATGTTAATTTTTTATTTTTTTGTCTCTATTTATTCTCATATCAAGGATTTGTTTTGCATCTCCCCAACCCTTCATTACAAATGAATTTTTCAATTTTCCTTTGAGAACATTTATTTCTTGCATGTTAGACCCTTCAACAAGCATGTTATCTACATACAATAACAAGATAATATAGCTACCATCATTTTTTTTTTGAGATAAACACAATGATCAAAGTGACATCTAATATAAATTTGTTTAGACATAAACCTGTCAAGTTTTAGATACCACTTCCCTAAACCTATAAAGTTTTAGACACAACTACCTTGGAGCCTATTTTAAGCCATACAAGCTCTTCTTTAACCTATGCACTAATTCTTACTTCCCTTTGACCTCACATCCTTGTGGTTGATGCATATATATCTCTTCCTCCAAATATCATTTGAGAAATGTTGTCTCTACAAAAAATTGTTCAAGATGCAAATATTGTGTTGCTAAAAGATTTAAAATAGTTCTGATTGAAGTCATTTTAACAACGGGATAAAATATTTCATTAAATTCAATAACTTTCTTCTGTGCAAACCCATTCACCACAAGTCTAACTTTATACCTCTATTTTCCTCCATATTCTTCCTTGAACTTGTAAACCCATTTATTCTCCAATGTTGTTTTACCTGTAGGAAACTTGACTAAGTCCCAATTCTAGTTATGTATTAAGGAGTCCATCTCTTCTTTCATGGCTAGATCATACTTATTTGTGGTTTCTAACTTCATTTATTCTTGATAACATTTTGGTTCACCAAAATCAGTCAATAATACATAATATAATGAAGGAGAGTATCGTTTGGCGGGTCTACTTATCTTGGTAGATATCCTGACACAACTTTCAGGTGTTTGAGGTACATGTTGTTGTTGTTGTGGTTGTAGTTGTTGTGGTTGTTTATTATTATTATTTTCAGGAACCTTTATTTTTTCTATGATCTCATCAAGAACTGTGTATTCTTTGTTTTATTTTTCCTATTTCTTTTCCTACATTTGATCCTTATACACTACTTTTTCATTGAATATTACATCTTTGCTCCTAATGATTTTGTGATTTTCATAATCATATAAAAAATAACCAAAATCCTTAACACCATAACAAATAAAGGTACATTTCTTTGATTTCACCTCAATCTTTATTCTATTTTCATTATTAATATGGAAAAAGGCTTCACAACCAAAAGGCTTTAAAAAAACGTAGTTTACCCTTTTACCTGTCCATTCCTCCTCTATAATACCACCATCCAAGGAGGTTGAAGGCCCTGTGTTTATTAGATATAAAAACATATCTACAAAATCTACCCAAAATTGTAAAGGCAATTATGCATGCAATCCCATGCACCTTACACACTACTTGATTGTCATGTTCATCCTTTCTGATACACCATTTTCCTTTGGTTTTCCTGGAACTATCTCCTCTCCACGAATTCCATGCTCTGAACAGTACCTGTGAGAATATTTACTACAATATTCACCTCCATTATATGATATGAGACACTTCAACTTCTTTCTTATATCAATCTCAACCAAAGCTTTCAATTTCTTGAAAGTATCAAATACATCAGATTTATTCCAAATACAATAAATCCAAGTTTTTCTAGTTACATCATCAATAAAAGTAACATAATAATGAAAGCCACTAAGAGATGATACCTGAGCAAGTTCCATACATATGTATGCATAAGCTCTAATTTTTCTCTCTTCTTTTCTTTCCCAACTCTAAGAAATACGTCTCTCTTTTATTTTCCATAAACAAAATTCTCACAGAAATCCAGATCAATATTCTTCAAACCTGGCAACAGATTTATTGAGTGAAGAATCTTTATCCCTTCTCACTCATGTGTATGAGCCTATCATGCCATAATGTTACATATGTTCTTGTGGAGTTTAAAGAATTAACACAATTAGAAATTCCATTGCATAGATATAATGTACTAACCTTTTCTCCTTTTTTTATTACCATGGATCCTTCAGTGACCTTCCAAGTTTTCTCTGTAAAAATTGTCACACAATCGTAATTTCCTAACTGCCCTTTGAAATCATATTTTCTTGCCTTGCCTCATTTAATAACCATTGGTTTCTATTATATTTTCTTACAAGAACTTTACCCATTACAACGATTTTACAGGGTTTATCATCACCCAGATGAACCTTCTCCTTGAACATAGTCATGAAAATGTTTATTATCAGGTGTGGCATGGAATGAGGCCCTTGAATTTACCACCTAGACATAAGTAACATTTTCTAAAGAAATAATCAAAGCATATTGCAACACATCACCTGTCACACTCACTTCATGATTGTTTTCTTGTTGTCTATCTCCTTTTTTTCCCTTCCAAGACTTATAGTATTTATTCGAGTGTCCTTTCTTCCCGAATTTCCAACACACTATCCCCAATCTAGACTTGGATCTGCTTTTCCTTGACTTAATGCGATATCATGGGCTCTTTCCTCTTTCCATATATATTCCCCTAGTATCTGCACTCAAAGCATCACCTGATGTCCCACCAGAACTTTTCCACCGCATTTCCTTGATAAGGATGCCACCGACAACATCATCAACCTTTAAAGTAATAGATCCAAAGAAAGAGTTACTAATGACCATAAATAAACCATTCCAACTTTCTAGAAATGAGAATATAAATAACAAAGCCCTAACTTCATCATCAAAGTTTACAACTAAGGGAGAAACCCATTAGTTGTGAGGTATATGGTAGATGAATTCTACCTTTGAAATTTATGAAGTTCATTTTTTAGGATATGTTTCGACATTGGATTCATCCACCATTAAGGAGCCCTGAAAGGTATAGCATTTTCTTCAAAATAGATATGATGAATACATGTACTAGAGTAAATACTTTGCATATATGTGTAATACCAAGAAATTGTTTTTGGATGTAAAAATAAACTTCCATTTCAAATTGATGTTTATAATAGTAATAATAAAGTATTTCATTCATGAATTGTAATTATAAATTTTTACATTGAAAATGAGATAAGATTAAATGAATTATCGAATTTGAATTGAGCTCTAATATAACTCTATAATTTAAATAATACAAACACGAGACAACTATGTTTTGGTATTTACATTTAAATAAGAGGAATTTTAACTAGATTTATATTTTTAAATGAAAATAATCGTTATCGTACTTTTATAACAGGATAAGATATCAAATCCACATATATATATATATATATGAAAATATTTAAATTGGAGAAAGTTCAATTTTTAAAAAAAGGGGGGCATATTGTTGACGTGAGTTTCTTGAAGATGTGTGTATGTTTATGGAAGTTCAATATTTTTAGTGGTCTCACTACACATCATCAAATACTAAATCAATCATAATGGATTGAAATTTCAATATGATCTTAACTTTAAACAAAATAGAGAGAATAAATAAATATCAAATTCAAGAACAAGATATAAAAAGACATTTTAAATTTGGGAAAATACATAGGAAAATTAATTTAATTTAAATAATTAGGAAAAATATTACATGTTAAATTTAAAATAGATATTTCTTGATATCATAAATTTAGATTTAATTTTTTTTCAAAAATAAATTTCAAAAAATAATTAATCAATTAAAATTTCATTTTAAAATTTTTAATCCACTCATGCATGTGTTATTCAATGTAATAATGTAACATCCCCCAGTAACCTCGAATGGGAATGCGTAACATTAAGAAATATTTACACAACTTAGCCATGAATAACTATCCAAAATTACTATTCCATATTTCTCATTAACCACTAACCTTGCATGGGAATGCATAGGATTAAAAAATATTTACACATCTTACCCAAAGTTAACTGTTCAAAATTACCATTCCATATTTCTCATTAACCACTAAATAGAATCTTCATCATTGCATACAATAACTTTAGTAAAATAATAGTAAGTTACATAACCATTAATAACCACTACTGTAGCATATTAATAAACATTTTGATGTAACCTTGCATCATTTTCATGGTTCTTTTAACTAGATTAGCTAATCACATACTTGATATTATAGACATAATATCGTGCAAGGAATCCACTTTATAAAAGTAACACAACATGCAACCACATCATTAGACATTTATATATCTCTGAAACATCCTAGGTTGAAAACCAACAAATATTTAATTTTGTTATTAAATTCTCGTGAGGGTTTTCACCCCTCATTTAATGGATATGAGGGAGTCCACCTCTTGCCCATTGTCATAAAATATTACAATGAATATCATATCATAAAAAATGTAACTCATTATAAGTTATTACAATCAACGTGACATAATTTACCCACAATCCCTTGAACATTTTGTCTTTAAGGCCTAGATATTGCCATCAGTCCTACAACTGATTTTCATTTGTTGTCGCCTTTTCTTGAAACTACTACTATCAATAATGTTTGACATCATGATTAAATCAAGTATTAATCAACCAATTCATAAATCTACACTAGTGATGTTTCACCATATATACATGTACATTAAAGAAAATAAAAACAAAATATAGCAACATGTTTTCTTTAACAACATTGCATATGGATTAGTTATACGTGTATAACCATCAATGCATGTCTATAAACAATACCACTTTAAATAATATTTATCCTCGTATAAGCACACATTCCTGGAAGACAAATCACTAGAACTGTTTAAACATTCCTTTGAAGGAAACTAACACATAAGCTATTATTTTTCATGCACGTTGATTGCATGAAATTTATGAAAATAACTATCCATTCCACTATTACTTTTGGTCCATGCAAATAAGTAAAGAAAACTAACACAATGAATGTTGTTTCTATGCATGAAAATGGATATACTTTCCAAAAAAATATTTTCCAATGTAGCCTAACATAACATGTTCTCATTTGCCACAGGCAAATGTATATTATTTCCATATGGACTCTAAAATAAATCTCACATGCATATACATATTATTCCAAAAGAAACTAAAATAATGGTTATGATAGCATAAAAGTAATCACATATAATGTTTCTAAATAAATATACCTCAATAGCTATTTTATCCATGAAAATAACATATTTCTATAACATAATGATTATTATTTGCTCATTCATGAGCTTATCATAATATCCTTTCTTTAATGTATGCAACACATATTCCCTTCTCTAGACTTCTACCATCATAAGCTATTATTTTCATGTAACAAATACATACTTCTTTTCCAAAAGAAAGTTAATATAACCTCAATTCTCTATATTTCTATGTGCAAGTTTATCTTGTTTCCCTTTCAAGAAATAACCATAGCTAACAATATTTTATGCATAAAAAACTAGGCAAGAATAACAAGGTTAACTTAACATTTTATGCACTTAAATCAATAAATTGACACAATCTATTTATAAAGGCAATATTTTAAAGAGATTATTATTTTCAAGAAAATTAACATAATAAATTTCTTTGTCTACACACAAAAACATATATTCTATATCAAAATAACTACCCTTTGTGCATGCAACATGTGTTTTTTTACACAATCACATAGTGGTTTCAAGAAAGAAGCACGTGTTCTTTTTCTTGTATGAACAATATTTATATGAATATTTTAGGAAAACAATCTTTATTTTCATCAATTCATGCACAAAATTCCTTTGAATAAATAACATGGGTACATATTCCTGAAAACCCTTCCAAGAAAATTAATCTAATTAAAATTTCTCTTTTATTTTTAACTACCCATGAAAATATTTCACGAATTACAATCTTTAATCCATATTCATTTTCCAGAAAATAAATTTAACTTCTTATCATTTCATACACCAAATCCATATGAAATCCCTTTTAAAAAATAAGCATGCATCCTATATCTTCTTACATAAGATCCACATATATATATATATATATATATATATATATATATATATTATTTCCAAAATTTTAACATAATAGCAATCTTTATCTACATCCAGTAACATATTTTCTTTACTAAGAAAAATAGTGTGAGTTCTTTGTATGCACAAAATTTTAGAGCATGCATCATATCTTTTCTCACATAAGATGCATATGCAATATTATATATATATTTAAAATACAATCAAAGTTACTTTGTCTTATTTTAAATATAAAAGGGATCATATGAAAATTCTACTTTGAGGAATAATGATAAGAGTACTTATCTCTTGAGTGTAGTATATATGAAGTTGATTACTTGCATGCCAACGTGTTAAAGGCTGGAGTTCAATGAAATGCAATCACCATCATCCTCTTTCTAGAGAAATCATACCCAATGGATGCACCAATCGTGGAACTTTCTCAAACCAAGAAATGAATATGTTTACACAATTCAATTCAATTGTGTTAGACGTAATCTATTATATTGGAAGGCATGAATTGGATTTGGCTTCAACTGTCATGCCAAAATACTAGCTCAACAATATAGTTTTATTATGAAGTATGTAAATTTATGATCCTACGCTTGTTTGGGACTCTGAGCAATATTGATAAAAATGACATTAGACTGTAATTTAACATTATGAGAGTCTAGTTTTTTTCCATCTCTGAGAAGCTCACGAAAAATATAGTGGCATGGTCACATGATGCGATTCATACTATTGCAGATATTATTGGACATCTAATTGTTGTTGGACGAATTGTGATTATATGGTGTATTTCTCATATCCCATTGACCAATAAAATAATCAAATGATAGGAAATCCCATGGTGGTTTGTAATTGTTTAGAGACCTAACTGTTTCTTGATTTCGTTAAATAAACTAGAAATAATTCAATTTTGTAACTATTAATAGTTTTATGGGAATACAATAGGGATAAATTACATACTCCCCCCATTAAAGGGAACATTTTCTTCAACGTTCATATTCCACTGGAACTTTAAATTTTACACATGGCATAACAATCTAACCGACCATAAAGGGGATCCTTCCCCTTCAAAATGAAGTTTTTCATTTCAAAGAAATAACCATAGAGAAAAAAAATAAAATTTTTCAATAGTCATAAGCATTTATGACTGCAAAAATATGCAAGTTCAACTTTCCATCACTTATTCATTATTCAAAGCTATAGAAACAAAAAAAAAAAAAATCTCTATACCAAATTACCATTACATAGCAATTATTGAACAATCATGTTCACTTTTACACAAGCATTCTATGAATGGTTTGACAATCCTTCGAAATTACATGGAAATCGCCGTGTAATGTATGACTAACTAATCCAACATAATCATGTTAATCATAATTTTTTCATTCAAATAAAATACTTTTAACTAATAATTACTTATGCAAATACTTCCAGAATTACTCAGAGAGTGCCTAGCTATTCAATAAGAAAAATGATAAATAAATGCACCAAGTGAAAATTCTCTTAGCACTTGCTAAAAAAATTCATAATATTGGTAATACAATAAAGGAACTTACACATCCAGTAATTTTTTTCTAAGCACTTGATCAGATTTGGATCAGGACCTAAGTGATAGCTCAAATTTCAAAGTGTTCAAAAGTGTGTCGAACCTGAGCAACCAGGTAGATCTCGTCTTCTTGATTCCGGTGCCATGAATGGTTTAGATATGAGGGAGATATCACATTCTGATCGAATTCCCAAATAGGTAAATTTGTGACAGGGTTGACTGGGATGCCCAGTCAGCAAGGTGGATTGCACAGTCAACAAAAGGAATATTTTAAGGAATATTCTTTCCTCAGAACCAATACTAGGCTAACAAGTGGTGTGATATTATTGGTTGAATGGTGTATGTTTTGGTTGAAGGGCCAATAAAGGGGTGACACATGGTGAGCCCTGAGCCCAATATGTGTCCCCCAAATGATGTATTTAATTTTTTTGAAGGTCCACAGGGTTCGACCCTGGGACATCTGGCAAAGGAAGCACCCTCCACACCATTGGCGCTACGCTTTGAATATTAACATATAAATTTCACGAATTGTTGATAAATTTGAATGGAATTTTCATTGGGGGTTGGAACTGCCGGCGGTCCAACCTGCCAGGGCTTCCGTTGGTGGTGATCACATGAAAACATTAAAGTGTAACCTCCACACAATTTAAACACAATAGTTATTGCCACAGTCTCCGAAATTCTTATTACATGCACCTATCAACCATTATCATCACACGATTTTCTCCTACGGTTCCACTGACCACAGTGCTTTAACCAAAATTCAACATTAACCCACAGTTACATACCTGAGGTTCCACCTTCTGTTGCGATCACCGCGTGTTTTGCAGTTGGTATGTGGCCACCCCAAACACTAACGATAAATGCCATAGTTTATTTCAGTGGGTTATTTGGAAAAAAACACCTTTTTGCAAAGTTAGCTATTTTAACTCTAGTTAAGTGGAGTCCTCCACATTTAGTGGAGTTTTACTAGGTGTAACTGGGAAAATGAGTAGGAGACTCGATTTTCACCCATTCAAAGCGAATGAAGAGTCATTATTAGCTAATTGGAGAATTCTAGAGCCATTGGTGAGGTTTTCAAAGCTATTTTAGGAATTATGAGCATCATTTTGCTTCAGAGAAGTTCCAAGGGACACTAGGAGCCCGTAGGAGAATGAGGCCTATCCAGGGCAACCAGAGGCCATTCTCAACAAACCAATTGTCTATTCTGACTATATTGAACCTTCCAAATCCAATGGAAGGATTTGAAAAATCATTTGGATACTTCAAAAGGCCGATATGATACAAGGAATTTTTCAGTGAGCCTAGAGCCACAGGGTGCCACCAAGTGTTGGAAGCATAACCACAGCAGCCATAGGATAATTTCAGCAAGTGAATAATCATTTCTAACTATATTGGACATCATAAATCCAATGGAAGGAATTTTAGAAGAATTTGGAGACTTATAGAACCGAAGAAGCCACAAGGAAGTTTCGGGGAGCCCATGGCCACCAGGTATTGGAGGCCGAGATTAGGGAGCCATAGCTCAATTTGAGCAAATGAACAACCTTTTTTGGATGAATGATATATTCTGGAGATAGTATAAAATTTTTCTGGGATATAAATGACTTCTAAGAGAGTTTGTGCCACAAATAAGCTGAGGGTAGCTTAAGGACACCGACATAAGAGATCAAGCCCAAGGGAGCCTAGGTCCTTTTCCAGAGAGTTAGAAGTCAATCCAAGGGTATGATGGTATTCTAAACCCATTTTTACAGTTCTAAGAACCATTGGAGTTTAGTAGTAACTTGTAAAATAAATTTTCCATCTTAATCCCAAACATCCAAGTCAATTGACGAAGGATCAAGGAGACGCAGACCAAGACATACAGGTGAACTCATTTACTAAATTTGATGTTATGTGTTGATGGTTAATTTGCTGAAATTTATAATTCTTGTACATGATTTTAATCAGCAAAAACAAATTTTTAATTCCTCACACATAAAGCATTAAAATAGTTAAAATATATACACCTGATTCAAGTATGAAATTATGCACATGCATGTATAATAAATATATTAATTTTCTTTAATTGAGTGGGAGGTGCTTTGATATCATAAAAATTTAGCCACCAATTTCAGATCAGGTTGATATTAGAGCACTAGTTTGCTTGCTTGACAGAGCACAAGGTTGCTTGCTTGCTTGTTTGACTTGAAAGGTGTTTAACAGTGAAAAGAATTTAACTGTTTACAAATTGACTGATGCTTACAATTTTTAGTTTCCTAGAGGTGAAGGGGAGCTATTGCTAGCTAAGTACATAAGAGGACAAGAAGGAAGAAGGTTGAAAGTGTTCTCCTTACCCAAAGGGCCTCAAGGTAACCCTTGAAGCACAAGAGGGATTTTTTGCAAAAGAGGTTGCTTGAAGAAGAGATACAATTTGCAGAAATGAGCTTAAATCTACAGCAAAATTGTTAAGAATATTTATCAATTGTTTTTTAAGCTTTTTGAATTGTTGTTGAAGTTCTTTAATTCATTTTCATAATGATGACAACTTCATCAAGTGAGGTTTCTAAATCCTCCTCCTTTACAAAACTCTTTGATAAAGAGATGAAGCAATACTTATACATCCTAAAGGATATGGTGCAAATTCTGTATGAAGATGTAAGAAGAATAACTAGAATTCATGAGCAATTGGTTGCTATGAAGTAAGAGAAAGAAGGACTTCTTCAAAAAATGCATGAGATGGAGATGCAGGTCCATTATGCCCAAGAGGCCTTAACTAAACACATGCTTTAAGCAAAGGTAAATCATTCAAATTCTTCTTCATATTCCTCTTTATATAGATGTGTAGGTTCATTTTAAAAACACACTAGAGGTATAGTGTCCAAATTGATGTTAAAAATGGGCTATGCAGCCAAGGGTCTAAGAAAACATGCACAAGGAATTGTTGAGCCTACTAGGGTTGAGGAAAGGCCTAAGAAGTTTGGTCTAGGCTATGTTCAACCTTATGATGAAGACTCCAAAGCCATTAAGGCACTTGAGACAGTTCCAAGAAGAAATTTTGTTGCAGGTTCAAATCCTCAAACATGTCAAGTTTTTATTCAAGATGAATGACATTGTTTGAATCCCATGGTGCAGCAAGATGTTTTTAGACATGCATCTTATGGCGAGAAAGAGAGTTCTGATAGCTATTAAAACATGAACACTGATGTTGGTATTCAACAAAGAGCTAGAACCTCTTCAACTTCATCTCCTCAAGAAGGTAAAAAATTTGGACATGCAAAGCAACATTCGAGGTATAATTCTTCCCATAGTCAAGATTTTTATGATTATGTTAAGCATGAAAAATCTGCATGCATGAATGGGAGAAAGAGTTTTTGTTCCTATTGTGGTTTGTGTAACCATGAAGTTTTAAATTTTTTGTTATGTGTTGATGGTTAATTTGCTGAAATTTATGCTTTTTGTACATGATTTTAATCATAAAAAAACAAATGTTTAATTCCTCACACATAAAGCATTAAAATAGTTAAAATATATACACCTGATTCAAGTATGAAATTATGCACATGCATGTATAATAAATATATTAATTTTCTTTAATTGAGTGGGAGGTGCTTTCATATCATAAAAATTCAGCCACCAATTTCAGATCAGGTTGGTATTAGAGAACTAGTTTGCTTGCTTGAAAGAGCACAAGGTTGCTTGCTTGCTTGTTTGACTTGAAAGGTGTTTAACAGTGCAAATAATTTAACTGTTTGCAAATTGACTGATGCTTACAATTTCGAGTTTGTTAGAGGTGAAGGGGAGCTATTGCTAGCTAATTTCAGAAGAGGATAAGAAGGAAGAAGTTTGAAAACGTTCTCCTTACCCAAAGGACCTCAAGGCGACCCTTGAAGCACAAGAGGGATTGTTTGGAAAAGAGGCTTCTTGAAGAAGAGATACAATTTGCAGAAAAGAGCTTGAATCTACAGCCAAATTGTTAAGAAGCTTTACCAATTGTTTTTCAAGTTTTGTGAATTATTGTTGAAGTTATTTAATTCATTTAGATAATGATGACAACTTCATCAAGTGAGGTTTCTAAATACTCCTCCTTTACAATACTCTTTGATAAAGAGATGAAGAAAGACTTCTATAGCTTGAAGGATATGGTGCAAAGTCTATATAAAGATGTAAGGAAAAGCACTAGACTTCATCTGAAATTGGTTGCTATGAAGCAAGAGAAAGGACTTGTTAAAAGAATGCATGAGATGGAGATGCAGCTCCATTATGCCCAAGAGGCCTTAACCAAAGACATGCTTGAAGCAGAGGTAAATCACTCAAATTTGTCTTCAAATTCCTCTTTAGGTAGATGTGTAGGTTCATTTGAAAAACAAACTAGAGGTATAGGATCCAGATTGATGTTAAAAATGGGCTATGAAGGCAACGGTCTAGGAAAACCTGTACAATACATGGTTGAGCCTATTATGGTTGAGGAAAGGCCTGAGAAGTTTGGTATAGGATATGTTCAACCTTATGGAGAAAATTCCAAATCCATGAAGGCACTTGAGATAGTTCCAATAAGAAATTTTGTTGCAGGTTCAAATCCTCAAACATTTCAAGTTTGTATTCAAGATGAATGCCATTGTTTGAAACCCATGCTACAACAAGATGTTTTTAGACGTGTGGCTTATGGCGAGAAAGAGATTTCTTAAAGCCAACAAGACATTAACACTGATGTTGGTCTTCAAAAAAGAGATAGAACATCTTCAAGTTCATCTCCTCAAGAAGGTAAAAAATATGGACATGCAAAGAAACATTCGAGGTATAATTCTTCCCATAGTCAAGTTTTTTATGATTATGTTAAGCATGACAAATCTACATGCTTGAATGGGAGAAATATTTTTTGTTCCTATTGTGGTTTGTGTAACCATGAAGTTTCAAAATGCTGGAAGAGAATGAAGGCATACAGGAAAAATTCGAAGCAGAGGTGGCTTGAACAAAAGATGCAAAAGGCTTGCACACATTGCCAAAAGAAGGGACATCTCATTGCCCAATGTTGGACACTACATCCAACCAATCATCCCAAGAATTTGAAGCAAGAGGATAAAAATACTGGCGAGAATGGAACCAAATATTCCATCATCAATGTGATTCCAGTTGATTCACAAGAAGATGATATGCAGCAGGAAAAATCGCCATGGAAGTGGCTTGGTAAGAAGTGGTTTTATTTCTTGACCTAGTAAGATGTGACATTCCTTTGTACATATGCAAATGTATTCGGTTGTTAATGTTGAAAAATTATGTTTTTATGAGCCACCTTTGATCGATGATCAAGGAAGTGATGTTTAACTGCCTTCTATTGAATATTTCTTGGCAGAATTTCTGGATGAGCTCAACGAAGATACATTTCTTGATAGGAGGACAAGAGCATCAAAGAGGGGAAGCGTTGACTACCTTCGAGTTGGGGCTCAAAGGCACTAAACCAAGAAAGGAAAAGTGGATGGAGGTTTGAAAGGTGAGGGAGCTATACCCTCATCTACTAAACATGTAATCAAGTCTTTTGGGGTCCAAAATATTCCCAATGGGGAGGAGTGATCAGGTTTGGATCAGGACCTAAGTGATAGCTCAAATTTCAAAGTGTTCAAAAGTGTGCCAAACTTGAGCAACTGAATAGATCTCATCTTCTTGATTCTAGCACCATGAACCGTTCGAAAGACTGATGTCGTATGAGGGAGATATCACTTTATGATCGAATTCCGAAATAGGTAAAATTTTCGATAGGGTTGAATGGGATGCCCACTTAGCAAGGTTGATTGTAGAGTCAACAAAAGGAATATTTTGAGGAATATTCATTCCTCAAAACCAATCCTAGGCCGAGAAGTGGCATGATATTATTGGTTTAATGGTGTATGTTTTGGTTGAAGGGCCAATCAGGGGGTGACACGTGGCCAGCCCTGAGGCTATCACGTGTCCCCAAAATGGTGTATTAAATTTTTTGGAAGGTTCGCAGAGTTTTACCCCATGATCTCCGGCATAGAAAGTACTCTACCCCACCACCCACGTAATGCTTTTAATATTAACATATAACGTTTACAGCTTATTGTTAAAGGTGAATGGAATTCATATTGGGGGTTGGAACCAATGGCAATCCAACCCACCAGCAGTTTTGTTGGTGGTGATCACATGCAAACATTAAAATGTAACCTCTACAAACTTTAAACATAATAATTATTAACGTATTCTATGCAATGCTTATCACATGAACTCGTTAAACATTAAAATAACGCAATTTTCTCTAACGTTTCCGCTGAGCACAACGCTTTAACTGGAATTCAACATTAACCCATAGTTACATGCCTGGGGTTCTGCCTTCTGTTGCGGTCACCGCGTGGTTTGGGGTTGGCATGTGGCCACCCAAACTACTAACGATAAATGCCATGGTTTATTTTGATGGGGTATTTGGAAAAACACTCCCCTTGAGTAGAGTTATCTATTTTGACTCGAGTTAAGTGGAGTCCTCCACATTTAGTGGAGTTTTTCTAGGTGTAACTGGGAAAATGAGTAGGAGACTCAATTTTCTCCCATCCAAGGTGAATGAAGAGTCATTCTTAGATAATTGGAGCATTCAAAATCCATTTGTGAGGTTTTTAGATCCACATGATGACTTCTGAGTGTGATTTTTCTTCAGATAAGTTCCAAGGGCCACAAGGGCCACTAGGTGCTCACAGGAGAACGAGGCCTAGCTAGGGCAGCCATAGGCCATTCTCAACAAACCAATAGTCTATTATGACTATATTGAACCTTATTAATCCAAAGGAAGGATTTTCAGAAGCATTTGGAGACTTCTAAAGGCCGAGATGCTACACGGAAGTTTTCAGTGAGCCCAGAGCCACAGGGTGCCACCAGGTGTTGGAGGCATAACCAGAGCAGCCAGAGGCCAATTTCAGCAAGTGAATAGTCATTTCTGACTATCTTGGACATTTTTAATCCAATGGAAGGATTTTTAGAAGCATTTGGAGACTTCTAGAGCCAAATAAACCATAGGTAATTTTTCAGTGAGCCTAGGGCCACCAGGTATTAGAGGCTTAGATTGGGGAGCCATAGCTCAATTTGAGAAAATTAATAGCCTATTTTGGATGACTGGTATATGTTGGAGATAGGAGAAAATTTTTTAGGGACACAAAAGGACTTATAAGATATTTTTTGCTACAGAGAAGCTTAGGGTAGCTTAAGGACACCGACAGAAGAGGTCAAGCTCAAAGGAGCCTAGGTCCATTTCTAGAGAGTTAGTAGTCAATCCAGGGGTATGATGGTATTCTAAACCCATTGGCATAGTTTTAAAAACCATTATATTTGAGTAGTAACTTGTAACATAAATTTTCCATCTTAATCCCAAAGAGCTAAGTCAATTGACGAAGCGTTAAGGATACGTAGCCCAAGACATACGGGTGAACTCCTTTATTAAATTTGTTGTTATGCGTTGATGGATAATTTTCTACAATTTATGCTTTTTTTGCATGATTTTAATCAGCAAAAAAAAAAAATTAATTCCTCGCACATAAAGCATTAAAACAGTTAAAATACATACACCTGATTCAAGTATGAAATTTCGCACATGCATGTATAAGCAAGATCTTAATTTTTTTTAATTGAGTGGGAGGTGTTTGCATAGCTTAAAAAGTCAGCCACCCATTTCATATCATAACTAGACTCACTTCCTCTCAAAATTTCCATGCAATATTTTAAAAATATTATAGAAAAATAAATCTTAACACAATATATAATTGATTAGTTAATTTGTTCTACTACTCCTCCAATCCAATGGGAAATAGTTTCCGCAACCATATTTAGTCATTTTCACAACCATAAAGTTATTTGACAGAAACAATATCAGGTCCAGTCTGGAATTCCATTGGAAAACCAGCTGAAGAATTATAATGACCACAAATGGACTAATATAGGATTCCTCTTGACAGCATCCTTCCTATTCCTTTGAAAACATCCCATCTATGAGGAATTTTTGCACCTCCTCTAATAGGCTCCAAAATAAACAAAGTTATCTCATGTTATTTCCCCTCTTCACAATCTTAGACAAATCTCTTCCCTTACTGAGATAATTTGTCTCTAGGGAGAGGAAATTCAGGAAGGAAAGTGCCATCAACCCCTCCAGCAAGGCCTTTCACAACTGTCCACAACTGTCTGGAATGTGAAATTGTATTTTAGCACACTTTCCCACATTAACTTACATAGTAATCCATATTCACATTATGGTTAAAACAAAAGAAACATTTATCTACATAATGCATCCATACAACATGGGTCCACAATATCTAGATTGAAAGGAAATATAACCAATGTAGAAATTAATCGTATATTCAATATTTCTCATGTAATGTTCTAAAACATAATAATTAAATATGCCCTACTCATCTGTGGAAATAAATTCACAATTGAGAAGAAATACCAATAACATGCTACATTAATCAGTTAACACACATAACAGAAGGAAATATCTAAGGGAAATTTGTTTCTCAATACCCCTTCCTATCTATATTTCATTAATTAAACAATAACAAATAAATACAATTCTTGTTAAGGCTTAAACAATATCTACACAAGTATAATCTATCTTACTGCCTCACAGACAGACTCTGGCCAATACTTATCTAAATATGTTTCCTACCAAGTTCTTATTTCATTGTGTTATTTCCTTGGGAATTAACCCTCTATTAATTAGGGAAATCCCCGTCCTAAACTACGCAATCCCTATAGGTCCTTCGACTGCATGCACCACCTGTACAACTTAGATAATTATACATATAATAATATGCTTCCCTTGAACTCCAATCTCAATCGGGTAACTCGTATTTCCTACATGCATGAGTTAAATATGGTTGATTTATCATTTAACTGGTTGATCACTAAGTACACACCCCACTACTAGACTTCCCAGTAGTTCTTCCAGTAGTTCGAACTACTTTAACCAACTTTTACTTAGTTTAACTGAATTAAATTATTACAACTAAACTGAACTCAACCTAGGCTCGTAAAATTTAGGAAACACTATACATGGCTGAAGTTAGGCCCTCAACTCAAATTAACTCAGCCAACTAAGTCAAACTAACTTCTTTAATGCATTCTTGTTGTATTTTGATTTGGAATATCATTTTTCTGCTAATTTAATTCAAGGGAAAATTAAATCAAGATTTTCTTGTTGAAATTTTCAACTCTCCCTCTCAACAAGAAAGTGATTATCAGATACCCCAATCCTATCTCTATTGAACTCAAATTTTCCTCTTAACAATGCCTTTGTAAAAATATATGCGTCTCATTCCTCTATAGGAATGTACTCCAACAACATAATCTTCCTTTACATATAATCTCGTAGATGATGATACCGTATGTCGATATGCTTAGATCGACCATGAAAAACTAGATTTTTAGAGAGTTTGATAAAAATCTTATTATCATAGTAAAGGATTGTAGGATCCATAATCTCACCAAATAACCCAACAAGTATCTCCCTTATCGATATATCTTCACAAGCATCTTGACTAGCAACTCTCTACTTTGTTTGATCTGATGGACTACCTACCCAATCTGCATCTGTGAATCCTAGAAGCTTCACTCCCTCTATTTTTTTGTATTAAAGACCATACTAAGTAGTGTCACTCAGGTATCTCAACACATGTTTGGTATCCTTCTAATAGATTTTGGTTGGCTTAACCATTGCTTGACTAATTTAGTTAATCGCATAACACATGGTCTTTCCTGTGTTCACCAAGTACACAAGTCAACCCACACGCTTCTTATAAATAGTGGCCTCTACCTCCTCACCTAAAGTGGCATTCTCTTTCCTCCAACTTCCTACTAGAGGACTGTCCATAGGTTTGCTACCCTCCATGCATAAATTCTTTAATATCTTGTTGGAATACTTGTTGTAAGAGAAAAATAGTTGCCCATCTCTTTTCCACACTTCCAAACTGAGGAAATAATGCATGTGTCCCATGTCCTTCATCTCAAATTATCTTGCAAGATCAAATTTTCAATATTTTATCAACTTCTCATCAACGTTTAAAATAAAATCATCGACATATAATAATATAATCTACAATTTAGCTTCAACAACAATATGGTAAATGTTTTCATCTGCTTCTCTTTTCGTGAAGCCCCACCTGGTGAAATATCTGTCAATCATGGTGTACCAAGTATGAGGTGCTTGTTTCAATCCATACAATGCTCTCTTGATTCTGCACACACTATGACTCTTTGCCAAGGGTCTCAAATATTTCTGGTTGTTCAATGTACACCTCCTCCTTAAACACTCCATTGAGGAATGTTGTCCTCATATCCATCTGATGGATTTTCAATCCCATTTCCATTGCAAGCGATAGAATTGATCTTGTAGAAGAGTACCTTGCTACTGGAGAAAAGGTCTTCCCGTAATCAATTCCCTGCACATGAGAGAGCCCCTTGGTCTCAAATATAACCTTCTATTTCTCAATTTTTCCATCTGTTTCTTTCTCTACCTTGTATATCCACCTTGAACCTACCATTGACTTGTTCTCTCATCTTGGGACCACTTCCCAAACACTATTTCTGACTATGGAATCATGTTCCTCTGCCATGGCATCAACCCACATTCGCTTCTACATGTCTTCCTCAAATGAGGATGGTTATGTCTCAACTAGCTCGCTCATTGGAGCCATGTACCTAGTGTACCGATCCAGTGACCTCCTCTTCCTACTTTGTGATTTGGGTTCTCTCACATTCTCTCTAAAATCATGCAATAATTTGTCAACTTCCCTAGTGTGATTCCTTCCATATTTGGATATCTCTACTTTAATGGGTGCTTCCCCTCTCTAATCCTCTTCTTGTGGCTTCTACTCAACATCCTAAGGTTCTTTTGTTGGAGATTAAATCTCCTCATTTGCATGCAACTAGAGGCCCCACTCAAGGGAACATAGCATGGCATTGTCTTCATCGAACTTCACATTTATGTGAACAACTGTCATCCTGTGAGATGGTAGGTACCCTTGATAGTTTTGATACGTATCATTGTACAACGAAAATATCCCTAAATCTAATTTCGACTATAGATTTTTTCTTACATCCTTGGAAACATGATAGTAAATTGATGAACCAAAGATCCTGAACTGTGAAACATATGGTTTATTCCTTGAAAAGTCTTCTTGTAGTGTACTCATCCTGGGAATCCGGTGATGACTCCTTTCTATCTCATATATAGTTGTTTTGCATGCTTCAACCCACAAGTGCAATGGTAGGACCTGATCATGCAAAATTTCTCATGCAACTCCCACAATACTTGTGTTCTTCCTTTTAGCAACCCCATTATGCTGTGGGTTATGGGGTGTTATTAACTCTCATTGGATACCTTATTTTGAAGAAAATTTATTGAACTCATTCGACACATATTCAACACACTTATCACCCATGAGAGAATTCACTTTCCCACCAATTTATTTCTCAACAAGTGTTTTAAATTCATAAAATTTGGATAATGTGTTGTACTTATTCTACATGAAGAAAATATAGTACTAATGTGAGAAATAATCAAAAAATATAACATAATACATGTTCTTGGTCGTGGAGGTTGTCAAGAAAGGTCCAAACACATATTAGTGAACTTTTTCGAGGACTACTTGTGCTCTATTGTCCTTATCATGAAAGGTGTCTTTGGTGTACTTTCCTAGTGTACACCATTTGCATGTATTTCGTTGCTCTAGTACACCCTTGGGAAGTCATGTAGAAATATGTTGCATGATATTCAAAGATCCATCGTGAAAATTTCCAGGTCTCCTATTCCATAATTCACCGATTTCTCAACTCTATACCTCCTCTTCTTTCATGCTCAAATCATCATAGTATTCTACATCCAATTTGTAGAGTTTCTCCACCCAAACCCTGATCAGCTTCACTTGTACCGTGGCGATGTGACAAAGGAAATCCTTTCCTTTACTAAATATCACATCGTAGCCACAATATTCCAAAATATAAAATAAAACTAAATTATTGTTCAAAACTGAAATATACATGACATATTTTAATATTAAAGGAGAACCAGAATCCCTTTGAAAAATAATTGTATTGATATTGATCGCATTATACCTTCCATCATTTCCCATCTTAATGTGCATCTGGAGGTCCTTCTCCTCTAAGTCACTGAAAAATTATTTGTTTCCCTTCATATGGAATGAGGCTCCATTATCCAGATACCACACACTAACTATCATTGATATCACCATCCATGCAATGAGGGTGAAATCCAACTCAAATTTTAAAGCTTGAGCTTCACTAACTAGATATTAAAGTCAAGTCTCAGTACTCAACTAATTGATCACTTTTAACATCTAAAGGGGTTTTTCCAATGTTATTTTAAAACACTCTATTTCCCTCTTGAATTATATCCCCCATATTTTACATGCAGACATTCATTCAGTATAAGTAGTGAATTGTAACTTTAGTCACGTTCATTAAATGTATCATTAATATTTTCATATTTGGAAAGGTTGGTAGTGAACTCTCACTTTCAGTAGTGAGTATTCAAGATTTCTCATATGTGTAACATATGTTTTATTTTATTTTATCATCATCAGGATTCAAATTTCATGAACTAAGTTTTACAGCATACTTTATTACTTACTAATCTTCGGTGAAACATGAATCTTGCATCTCATGTCAAAAGTATTCTACTGCATATATCAATATGTACATTGTTAAAATCATACACTAAGTTTATTTCCACTAGTATAATCCCTTGATTTATTTTCCGCTTACCAATTCCCAGAAGTTTTTAGCGCTACAACCTTTAGCTATGATGCCACTTGTAACATCCCCACGTAACCTTGTATACTAGAATGCATAGGATCGGATATTTTTTACAAAACTTGCCCACATGTAGGTATCAAAAATTACTATTCCATATTTCTCATTAACCACTAGATAGAATCTTCATCATTACATACAATAACTTTAATAAATGAGTAGTAAGTTAGATAACCATTAACAACCACTATTGTAACATATTAACATAAAAAATTTGATGTAACCTTGAATTGTTTTCATGATTACTTTAACTATATTAATTAATCACATACTTGATATTATAAACAAAATCTCATTCAAGGAATTCACATCATAAAAGTGGCACAACAACAAACCACATCATTAGACACCGATATGCCTTGGAATCCTGATAGGGTGAAAACCAACAAATGTTTAATTTTACTATTAAACATCCGTGATTGTTTTCACCACTAACTCAATGGTTATAAGGGATTACATCCCTTAAGCATTGTGATAAAATATTACAAAAAATATCGTCTCATAAAAAATAAATAAAAAATAAAAAAATAATAATAATCCTTAGAAGCTATTACAGTCATCATGATATCATTTACCCACATACCCTTGAGAATTATGACTTTAGGGCCTATTTCTTGCCATCAGTGAATTATTCTCCAGCTAACATAACTTTAATCTACATAAACCACTAAATTATTTCCTAACATAACGGTAAACATAATCCATGTTTTCATTTGTCACAACCTTTTCCTATAATTGCTACTATCAACAACGTTTGACATCATGATTAAATTAAGTTTCAATAAATATATTCTAAATCTATACTAGTGATGTTTCACCATATATAAATTTACATTCATGAAATGAAAACAAAATATCGTGACATGCTTCCTTTAACAACGTTGCATATGCATTAGTTATAAGCACATAACCATCAATGCATTTCTATAAACAATACCACATTAAATAAAATTTCTCCTCGCATAAGTACACATTCTTGTAAGCAGATCAGTACAATTTTCCATTCCTTTAAATGAAAATAACACATAAGTAATGATATTCGTGCATGTGAACTACATGAACTTTATCAAAAGGACTAGCCCTTCAATTCTTACTTTTGGCGCATGAAAAACCTAAAGAAAGTTAACATAATTGTAATTTCCTGCATGGAAATGTATATTCTTTCCAGATGTTAGGAAGATGAATCCTAACATAAATCTCACATGCATATACCTCTTATTCCAAAAGAAAATAATATAATGGTAATGATAGTATAAAAGTAATCACGTATAATTTTTCTAAATAAATATACCTCAATAGTTCTTCTATCCATGCAAAGAACATATCTCTATAACACATTGAGTATTCTTTGTGCATTCAAGAGCTTACCATGATAGCTCTTCTTTAATGTATGCAATACATATTCCCTTCTCAAGAATTCTACAATCATTAGCTATTGTTTTCATGTAACAATACATACTTATTTTGCAAAGTAAATTTAATATAAACTCAATTATCTATATTTTTATATGCAAGTTTACCATGCTTCCCATTCAATAAGTTACCATAACTAACCATATTTTATGCATAAAAAATAGGTAGAAATAACAAGGTTAACTTAACTATTTATGCACCTAAATCAAGAAATTGACAAATTCATCTAGTGAGGAAAAAAAACGAGGTTTATGCGTATCATGTGTATAACCATAAGTATGACATAAAATATCAAATTCAAACATGAATGAATCAGGACCTTCAGAAGGCATTCCATAGAAATTTGGCAAAATATAAGGTGGAATATTCTTTATTTTTACCTCCTCTCCAGGAATTGCTCTTGTATCTAGAATTGGGAATCCAAAGGTAGCTTCCTAGACATTTTCTATTTCTACATTATTACATCTTTTATTCTCATAGTCTCTTTTGGCATCTTCTTCTCTTTTTCTTTCTTCTTCTATTCTCATTTCTTCCTCTATTTTTCTTTGCCATTCTCTTTGTTTCCTTTTATACTGAATCCTTTTCTCTGGACTTAATATTTGGAAATTAGATCCTTGTTCTTCCTCCACCATTTCCGTCTTAGTTGTTTGTTCTGTCTTGATAAGAGGTTGAGTTTGTGTTTCTTCAACTTTTTCTATTTGTTCGAGGATTGGTTGATCTACTTTTTCAGCAATTTTTTTTCTTATATCTCTTCATTTTCCAATGGAAGATGTTTCTGTTTGTGTTTTTTTCCTTTTTATTTCATAGGATAACAAAGTTTCTCTTTCTACAAAAGTCAATATTTGTCCCGAACGTTGTTTTTCTTCCAATTCTTCTAAATTTTGTTTTCCGGCAACTCATGTAATTAGTTCTAATGGTCCTGCTCCCATGGATGGTTGAGTTGTTGGGGGTTTTTTTCTAGATTTCTCATCTCTTTCTCTAGGCATAAATAAACATAACTAAAATAAACTCAAATTTGTTGTTGTTTTTGTTTTTTTTATTGGCTTTTTTCTTCTAACTAGCTATATCTAAGTATGCTTCCCTAGAAGCAATGCCAAAAATGTAAGCCAAATTTATGGAACTAAATTAGAGCGTGTATTTCATTCTCAATCTGGCCTAGTAGACTTAGAAACATACCAAAAGATATGGGTCTTAGATCTATTTGGTTCAGGATATCATTGCTTTAAGTTTTAGAAAAGAGAAATGCATGATGGGATATTAAAAGAAAGTATTCAAAATTACTCTATGAAAGCATGTGGATGATAAAATTTAGATTTACTCTATGAACACATGCAGATTTAATCTACAAAATAATTCATATTTATTCTATAAAAGCATGTAAATTATTGGTCAATTTCATTAATCTATTTTAGACGATGGAGAAGAGGCTCTACTCTAAGCGTCTGAGGTATCCTTCCACATTCCTTCTATAACACCATTTCCAAGCAGCTATGAAATAATAATGAAATGAAAGAATGTAAAGCTGATGTACAAAGCAAGTAAGAAAGTTAATCTTAATCTAATCCAGTCCTCGTTCATGGTGAATAGGCTCTAATCTAAGATTCCTTGGTATCCTTCCACATTCAAACTACTTATTGAACTATAGATCAATATTCAGAAAATTAAAACATGGCCATTAATAAAATTTCAGCATGAAAACATCTATAGGTATCTATAGAAAAGAAGAATAAACATTCATAATTAAAGCTAGCATATTCACAGTTATAGACACTATGTAAAAATAAAGTGTACTTAGCTCAAATGGGGTCCCTCCACTCTTGCATGGTACACCTTCAACAAAATCATCTATAGAAACTAATTCAAACCATATGAGGCATAACAAAATGAGAGAGAACAACTTTTAATCTTCAATTGTCTTCAGAAAATAAGAATTCTCCACAAGTTCAATGGAAACTTCTAACTATGAAAGCCTTCTTTAAATAGGCCAAAACATACCAAGAATAGATAAAAACACTGGATAACTCATAATTATCTTCAATCCACCTTACTAGGTCAAATTTATTAGGTGGTTACCCAAAATATGGGTGAATCCCAAAAAATCACAAAACTGCCCATATTTTATGCTACAATTAGGGGATATTTATGAATAGCTATTATAGTTTGACCAACGTTGACCGACCCTAATCTAGTTTTCTAGTATGACTCAATAGGTATTCATCAATCCTTGGTTCCCATAGTTTCCAGCTGTGCATTTGGTTCGCGCCCAGGGGTCCTGCAACCATGACTTCAAATGAGTTATTCCAGGCTTTTCCAGTTCTATCATAATTTATATTTAATGCTCAATTTTCACTAAAACACTAAAATAACTAAAAGACATGATTTAGATATATTGATGTGAAAAATGGGTCAATATGATATGATAGGATGATGAGAAAAAGTGGTAAAATGATGAAAACATGTATGGTAAAGGAAGCTGAAATTGGAAGCCAACAATCCTCTTTGCAAGATTTTATCAACATCTCATCACCAGTTAAAATGAAATCATTGACATATAATACTATAATAAAAAATTTAGCTTCAACAACAATATGGTAAAGGTTTGCATCTAGTTCACCTTAGGTAAAGCCCAAGATGGTGAAATATCTGTCAATCATGGTGTACCAAGTACGAGGTGCATGTTTCAATCCATACAATGCTCTCTTGAGTATGCACATACTGTGAATCTTTTTCAAAGGTATCAAATATTTTTTGTTGTTCAATGTACACCTCCTCCTCAATGACTCCATTGAAGAATGTTTTCCTCACATCCATCAGATGGGTTTTGAATCCCATTTTCATTGCAAGTGCTAGAATTGATCTAGTAGAAGAGCACCTTACTACTATAGAAAAGGTTTCCCTGTAATCAATTTCCTCCACCTGAGAGAACTCCTTGGCCACAAATCTAGCTTTTTGTTTCTCGATGCTTCTGTCTATTGATTTCTCTACCTTGTATATCCTCCTTGAACCTACCATTGACTTGTTCTCTCATCTTTGGACCACTTCCCAAACACTGTTTCTCACTATGGAAACATATTCCTCTACCATGGCATCAATCCACACTAGCTTCTACACTTATTCCTCAAATGTGGATGGTTCTGTCTCAACTATCTCACTCATTACATTCATGCACCCAGTGTACCGATCTGATGACCTCCTCTTCCTTTGTTGTGATTTTGGTTCTCCCACATTCTCTCCAGAATCATGTAATAATTTCTTAGCTTTCCTAGTGTGATTCCTTCCATCAATAGATGTCTCTAAATAAATAGGTGCTTCCACTCTCTACTCCTATTCTTATGGCTGATACACAACATTCAAGGTTCTTCCATTGGATATTAAAGCTCCTCATCTACATGAAACTGAAGTTCCCAATCAAGGGAACATATCATGGCCTGCTCTTCATCGAACTTCACATTTCTATGAACAACTGTCATCCTCTGAGATGGTAGGTACACATTATAGTTTTGATGTGTATCAGTGTACCCCAAAAATATCCCTAACTCTGCTTTAAACTATATATTTTTTCTTACATCATTGGAAACATGATAGTAAATTGATGAACCAAAGATTCTTAAGTGGGAAACATATGGTTTCTTCCATGAAAAAGCTTCTTCTAGTGTACTCATCCTGAGAATCTGATGAGGACTCTTTTTCTAAATATATACAGTTGTGTTGTATTCTTCATCCCACAAGTGCAGTGCTAGTCCCTAATCATGTAACATTTCTCATGCAACTCCCACAATACTTATGTTCTTCCTTTTAGAAACCCCATTCTGTTGTGGGTTACAAGGTGTTATTAATTCTTGTATAATACCTTATTTTGACCAAAATTACTTAAACTCATTTGAAACATATTCAACATTGTTATCGCTCATGAGATCATTCACTTTCCTGCCAGTTTATTTCTCAACAAGTGTTTTAAATTCACAAAATTTGGAGAATGTCTGGTCTTTCTTATGCATGAAGAAAATCTAGTACTTACGTGAGAAATCATCTACAAATATAACATAATACATGTTCTTGGTCATGGAGGTTGTCGATAAAGTTCCACACAAATCTGAGTGAACTCTTTCGAGGACTACTTGCACTCTACTATCCTTATCATGAAAGCTGCCTTTGGCATATTTCCCTAGTGTACACCATTTGCATGTATCTCGTTGCTCTAGTACACCCTTGGGAAGTCTTGTAGAAATGTGTTGCATGATATTCAAAGCTCCATGGTGCAAACGTCCAAGTCTCTGACACCATAATTCAATGATGTCTCGAGTATGTACCTTATCTTATTTTGTGCACAAATCATCACAGTATTCTACATCTGATTTGTAGAGGTACTCCACCCAACCCCTGATCTACTTCACTTGTCTGGTGGCAATGTGAAGAAGGAAATCCTTTCCTTTACTAAATATCACATCGTAGCCACAATCTTCCAAAAAATAAACTAAAACTAAATTATTCCTCAGACCCGGAATATATATGACACATTTTAATGTGAGAGGAGAACTAGAATCCCTCTAAAAAGTAACTGTAATGATATTGATCGTGCTATACCTTCCATCATCTCCCACCTTAATGTACATATGGATTTGCTTATCCTCCAAGTCACTGAAAACTTATCTATTTCCCTTCATATGGAATGAGGCTCCATTATCTAGATACCATACACTACCCAACACTGAAATCACCATGCATCCAATGAGGCTGAAATCCAACTCCATTTTTTAAGCTAGAGCTTCACTAACTAGCTTTTATAGCCAAGTCTCACTACTCAACTAATTGCTCATTTTTAACATCTAAAGGGGTTCTTCCAATATTCTTTTAAATCACTCTATTTCCCTCTTCAGCCTTGACACCAATTGTAACATCCCTGGGTAACCTTGTATGCTAGAATGCATAGGATCAACAAATTTTGACACAACTTACCACATGTAACTATCCAAAATTACTATTCCATATTTCTCACTAACCACTAGATATAATCTTCATCATTACATACAATAACTTTAGTAAATGAATAGTAAGTTACATAACCATTAACAACCATTGTTGTATCATATTAACATAAAAAATTTGATGTAACCTTGCATCATTTTCATGATTCCTTTAACCAGATTAATTAACCACATACTTCATGTTATAAACATCATCTCATGCAAGGAATTTTCATCATAAAAGTGGCACAACAGGAAAGCACATCATTAGACACTGATATACCTTGGAAGCCTGATAGGGTGAAAAAAAACAATCGTTTATTTTTTTATTAAAAGTTCATGAGTGTTTTCACTAAATCAATGGTTATAATGGATTCCATCCCTTAACCATTATGATAAAATATTACAAATAATATCATCTCATAAAAAAATTAATTCATTATAAGTTATTACAGTCATCATGACATCATTTAACAACAAACCCTTGAGAATTATGTCTTTAGGGCCTAGTTCTTTCCATCAATGAATTATTATCCAACTAACATAGCATTAATCTGCATAAACCAATAACCTATTGCCTCACATAACAGTAAAAATAATCCATATTTTCATTTGTCACAACCTTTTCCTAGAACTGCTACTATTAGCAACATTTGACATCATGATTAAATTAAGTTTTAGAAAATAAATTCTAAATCTATACTAGTTATGTTTCACCATATTTACATGTACATTCATGAAACGAAAACAAAATATCATGAAATGCTTCCTTTAAAAACGTGCAGTAGTTATAAGCATGTAACCATCAATGCATGTGTATAAACATTACCACATTAAATAATATTTCTCCTCGCATAAGTACACATTCTTCCAAGATAAATCACTACAACTCTTCCAAAATTTCTTTAAAGAAAACAAACACAAGTTATTATATTCGTTCTTGTGAACTACATGAACATTATCAAAAGAACTAGCCCTTCAACTATTACTTTTGGTGCATGAAAATAGGTAAAGAAAGCTAACACAATGAATGTTGTTCATATGCATGATAATGCATATACTTTCCAAAAATATATTTTCTAGTGTATCCTAACAAAACATGTTGAAATTTCCTGCATGCAATTGTATCTTCTTTCTAGATGTTAGGAAGATGAATCCTAACATAAATCTCACATGCATATACATCTTATTCCAAAATAAACTCAGATAATGGTTATGATAGCATAAAAGTAATTACATTTATTTTTTCTAAATAAATATAGCTCAATAGTTCTTCTATCCATGCCAAGAACATATGTCTATAACACAACGAGTATTCTCTATGCATGCAAGAGCTTATCATAATAGCCCTTGTTTAATATGTGCAATACATATTGCCTTCTCAACAATTCTACGATCATTAGCTATTATTTTCATGTAACAAATACATACTTCTTTTGCAAAAGAAATTTAATATAACCCTAATTCTCTATATTTCTACACACAAGTTTAGCATGCTTCCCTTTCAAGAAATTACCATAGCTAACCATATTTTATGCATAAAAAATAGGTATTAATAACAACGTTAACTTAACTATTTATGCACCTAAATCAAGAAATTGACAAATTTATCTGGCGAGGAAATATTTTCAAGGTTATCTAAATACAAAAGCATATTTTATATTTCATAATAACTACAATTTGTGCATGCAACAGATATTTTTTTTACACAATCTCATAATTGTTTCAAGAAAGAAACATGTGTTCTTCTTCTTGTATGAAGAAGATTCATATCCATCTTTCAGGAAGACAATCTTTATTTTCATCAATTCATGCACAAAATTCTATGCAATTTTTTTTCACTCAAATCCTTGTAGTCTTTAAACAAACAACATGTGTAATATATGCATACATATTCACAAAAACCCTTCCAATAAAATTAATCTAATTAACTTTTCTTTGTATGCACAAAATTTCAGAGCATGCATCCTATATGTTTTTACATAAGATGCATATGCAATATTATATATATTTTTAAAATACCAGCAATGTTGAGTTCTCTTCTTTTAAATATAAAAATATTGATATCCAGTTTCTTCTTTTAAATATATAAATATTGATATCCAAGACATCCTGAATGACCCATTGTTGGGAATCTCCTCCATCTTAGGGGGAAGCCCAACAATTCTATGTACTAATTTGCTACAAAATAAGGTCCTCTGGTAATTATAAATATCATTATTAATTACTGATTTTATATTTATATTATTTTGTTTTTATTTTATATAATTTGAATTAGTTAAATAGTTTTATTGATAATTATAATTATTAATTATTTTATTTTATTTTATTATTTTATTTGATCTAGTCAAAACGTTTACAAGGCACTACATTAAATTACAACATCTCTACTATGGGTAGCCTTCACCATAGAATGAGCCAAAGTATTTCTTGGTGATTCTCAATGAGTTAGGAGAGCATAAATATCTAAAAAAGTCAAGTTTATAAATATAGGGAAAAACTATTGAGATTAGTTTTTTATTATTATTATTTACAAATTTAAATTTAAATGAATAAAAATTAACATTCTAATTTATCATCAATCTAAATTATAGATCTTAAATTCACTCTAAGTCATTTCCAAATCATAGTTCAGTTGACCTAAATAGTATATCATAGGGAGAACATAAGGTAAGAACTCAATGATGGAATTATGGTGTTAATATATATTTGTGTTAATGACTTCATAAGGTTATTAGTTTAGTGGAGGAAAACGCTCACCTATCTATGCTTGGGTCAATTGAGGAGAATTCCTATAACTATATTATTGAACCACTCCTAATTCCTATAACCTATAACTATATTATTAAACCACTCCTAATTCCTACAACCAATAATTCTATTAAATATGCTTGGGTCAATTGAGGAGAATTCCTATAACCAATAATTCTATTAAAAATGCCAAAAAACATGAAAATAAGAAGAAAAACAACTAACTATAATCGTATCTCCACACATAACCTTAGGAAAAAGGAAAAACCAAACCATTTATGAAAATGAAACCTAATCCGCTTATATAAATTAAACCTAGTCCAAACATTACACAAAAGCGGTGAAATTTGAACCTAAAGAAATTATGAAAATGAAACTTAGTCAAAATGTTAAAATTCGGTGACCTTTGAACATGATCTAGGCATCAAAATTGTGGCTCCCACAACTAGACCTCAAAACTGAACTGTTGGAATTGTGTAGGGATTCTAACCGTTCACGCACAGAACATATACATTGCGTATGTGACACTTGTACATTATGTATATTGACCATTCTATATATAATAATCAAACATCGATTGTTGTGGTGGCACAGATCATGTGAATTTGACCACACAGATTATAGAAAATTGCAGCTTGTTACAAATTTCCAGAGCATAAACAGTGGGATTCCAAATAATAATTCATGGTGTACATGTTGCATTTTTATGTGATTTTCTTAACCAAAGAAGCAAAGATTAAATCTATGTAAATATGATTTGTTTTAAAGAATCTATAAATGCTCTTGCCTCAGAATCCATAATGTCTCGCAAGTGCTCAATTGAATTGAAAGAATAGAGGAGTAAAAGAAGGTATTTATAATAGGTAGTACCTCATAGAACCCAATGTCTTGCATCACTGTTGGAAAGCCCGTAGTATGGCTCAACAAGAACACAAGTAGCACACAGGGTCACCATCACCACCACCAGCATCACCAAATTGTGAATATGGATTGCATCGTAGCAGGGAATTCTCCCTCTGTTTTGGGCTCTTGTAGGTCCCCATATTTACATGATCCTAAGATTGAAATCTATGAAGTTTCCCCTTGGAATCATGGTTTTCAGATGCCCAAGAATGGGGGTATTTAGACCAGTTTTGTGGGGTCTCGGCTTCGGGCTGTGTTGGCAATCAGATATGAGAATTGGCTGTAGAGTGAAGGGGGAAAAATCCTAGTGAAAAAAGTGTAGCAGAGGGTCGTTTCTCTGTGTGTTGGTGTACCAGAGGAGAAGAGCCCAAAGAATTCTTTGGTTTCTGCAAGGGCCCCTCGTCACCACTCAAGAGGAAATGCCCACTGAGGCTAGATATTCTACTCCAGTTTCCCAACGTGGAGGCACAATATGCTGTAGTTGGGGATCAGCCACTGGAGATAAATGAAGAGGGTTTTCATTATTCGGTTTCATGCAAAAAGGGCCAGAGAGAAATCATGGAGGATACCCACAATGCCATTATCAATGTTCTCGATGATTCCAAGGAGGATGGCCAGAAGGATTTCAACAAACCACTTAGACTCACCCACATGTCAACATACTATTCGTGAGAAGGGCGATACGAAAGGTTTGTGATTGGCTGAGGTGAACAGTGTTTACTCACCCCATGCCCACAAAGATAACGCCTTCGGCGTAAAAATGATAAGGAAATCCCATGGTGGTTTGTAACTGTTCCAAGACTTAATCGTTTCTTACACGTTTTGTGGGAGTACAATAGCGATATTACAAATAACTATTGATATTCAAATATATATTTATAAAAATTAATCTAAATTAAAAAAACAATAGAAATAAATAAATATCTTCTTGCAATATAGTTTGTGTGACCATAAATAAGAGATGAGAGGATAAAACATTTTAGAATGTGCTTTGAATACTAATCAGCATAGATCTATTTTATCTCTGGATCTATCAAAGCATTGAGAGGGATCAAATCTATCCAGATTCAAAGCTCCAAGAAACGTTTTCACTTCTAAAGATTTAATTCCTCTCCTCTCTTAGTATATATTTACTTAAAATGAATCTATGATAGCTCTTAATAATATTATTTAAATTTCACATCTTTATATAGAAAAATATGCTCATTTTAAGTTTTATTAAAACTTTGATTTAATCTCTATAAAATATCCATGGAAAATTTTTGTAGTAGCGAGGATAAAGGGTTTAAATATATCTCAAAATTAATTATAACTATTTTTCTTTTAGACTTAATTAAAAAAAATATGTTGTATAAACATGTAACATTTTGGAGTTTTGACCAAAATCAAACTAGTTTCATTTCACCAAATCTTAACTTTTGTTGTTTAAGATGGGTTTCTAACAGCATATATGGATTCAACACATGGCACTAGAATTCAGGAGAGTTTAGAATTCAAGAGATTTTACAACTCAAACTTGTGATTCCAAAAAATATTTCCCCACAATTTAAATGGGAAAATACTAAAAACCTTTCAAGCTATAAAATAGATAGACTAACCCAAAAAAAATGTTATACAATTAAATTAACGTAAGATATTTATTAAATATTTTGATTGTAAAATGAATTATGGTTCTTGACATGTGTAATTGAGAAGCCACCGTATTGACCCATGGTATTGTAACAAAGCTTATTTACAAGTTAATAATATCTATGTAGGAATGGATATCTCTCGTTAAAAATATTGTTATATTTAAATTATTAAGTTCTTATATCATTATTAATTAAATTTAAATATGATTACAGAATAGTTATTTGAATTTATATAATAAAATAAATCTTAATTTATAGATACTATTTATATATTATGTATTTTAATATGATATATATATTATATTTTTTTTATATACAAAATTATTTGTAATTTTATTAATAACAAGTGCATTCATCTATTGTAGTTGAAGACCATGTAAATTCATGGTATCTACGATACTAGTATGGCTGCTGGTTGGCAGATCGCTGATCAGCAGCAGCAAGATTGAGAATGAGTATGAACACGATGAACATGCATACTATCACGCGACCAGCCTTTTTTCCCTCCATCAATAATAGATCTCCTCCCACGGATCGCCAAAGATTGAATTCCCACACTCAATACACAAGAGGATGATTCAAGCACTTGAGGGTAGACATAAGCAATCCTTACATCTATGGGCAACGAAACTGAAATATATATAGAAGGTTTGGCATGACTCTGAAATGGCGGTCCGTTTTGTCCCCCCTGATTCACAACCTAGGGTTTAGCGATATTTTAGGAAGTTATTAGAAACCTGAACCCCTTTCTTTCTTTTCTTTTTTCTCTTAGTTTTTTTTTTTGGTAAAAGAAATTTATTAGTAATGTATAAAGTATTTCTGTTTATTTTCTGATCTAAATTGTTTAGAATCCAGTCGACATTTATTGAAATAACAATTTTCAAATTCTTTCTTGAAATTGAAATTGTATTTTCTTGAAAAAAACTATTTTATCTATAAATTAGACTACATCTTTTTTTTTATTCATTTTAGCCTTAAATATTATTAACCATTAATAAAATACAATTTGGAGAGTGTAAACTTCTATCATTCATATCTATTTTATCATAAATCTTCCAGAATCACATTATCATTCGAGAAGTAGACCCATTTCGAACTAAGAATGATGATTGTGCTCATCTACATCATTCAATATCAATAATGCAAGTATGCAATGGTCAATGTCAAAACCATAACAAAAAATTAATGAAAATGGACGTTAAGAAAATAAAATATTATTAAACCTAGTCAATATAGTTAGAAACAAATATTAAAATAGTTAAATTGAATGAAAAAATAGTAAAATAATAATAAAATTAATAAATAAAATAATAAGGTTAAACAAACAAAAAGAAACCAAAAAATCACAATTAATTTACCATTTTTAATAATTTATTAATAACCCAGATATAACAAACAAAAAAAATCAACATTAAACCTAGTCAATATAGTTGGAAACAAATATTAAAATAATTAAATTTGAATAAAAAATGAATAAACTAGTAATAAAATTAAAATAATTAATAACTAAATAATAATAAAATACTAAAAATAACACCAATAAGGTTACACAAACAAAAAATTATGGAGTAAATTAATATCTTAAGAAATTCCTAATTCTATGTTTGATTTTTTCTTAAAATTCTATGTGAATTTTTCTATAATTTCCCATAAAGATATTATATACTTTCTTTCTTCTTAGATATATAGTGGAAAATTGAAAATTTAGAAATTTATGGTGCTTAATAAGTCAATAATTGAATACCAGCTCGAAATTAATTTGAAGTTCGGAAAAAAATGATCGCTCTGAACTCTACATCCATGAACTAGGGTTTGGAGGACTTTGGGCAGGCTTGCCATGGCAGACCCTCTACCCCAGCCTCGAGGCCCCTTTCATATCCTCGTGCGCAGATAGTCTCATGCATGGAAGACAATAGTGGGGGGGACGGTGGATCCCCCCTCCTCTGGTTCACCCTCTAATGGAGCAGTGATAGGGGCTGGCAATGACTGTCAGCAAACCTCTATCTGGCTCCCTGACCCATCTAGGATGTCACCCGTAGTGAAACCACCAATAGCAGCAGCTGAAGAAGCAGCAACAGTCACATTCTCCACATGCATACCCAAGGCAATAACAAGAACCAAGATTGATCTCCTGACTCATCGAATCAACAGAAGAACCCAGTATATGAAGGACAATGCCCTGATAGGCAAGTTCATGAGATTCCAGCCTACAGAAAAAGCCCTTCTGGGTTGGATCACCACCAAAATGAAACCCAAGGGCCATATCGATCTACATCTATGTGCCAAGATTTTCTTCAATATGATCTGCACATGCATCGAAGACAAGAACTGACTCCTCGATGGCAGTCCATATTTCTTACACTCGGCAGGTCTATATCTGTGCGACTGGGTCGAACGCTTCAATCTAGAAAAAGAAGATTTCAATTTTGCTCCAGTATGCGTTAGGCTCTACATCCTACCACGGGACTATTGGGACAAGCTAACCCTTCAATACATTGGCAACTCTCTTGGTGAATTCATAAAAATAATGGAAGAGACAAAGAACAACAAGCATGTAGCCTATGCAAGGATATGCCTATACGTGCACATTGAAAAGTCTCTCCCTGATGAGGTAAGCCTGCATCATGATGACTATGAATAGATCCAAACAATAGATTATGAACATGCGTCATTTAGATGTTGGAAATGCCACCAGCATGGGAAAATTTTTAGAGACTGCCCCCTAAATCAAAGATCGACTCTGAATAATGCCTCCACAGACAAAAACACTGAAGGGTTCATGAAAGTCTCTAGAAGAAAAATGCATACTAGGAAGTGAAACATGAACCAGAGAAAAAGAGGTCTAGCCACAAGAAACAGTTTTGAAGCCCTAGCTATACATAATGAGGATGAGACTGAAATCCCAAGAGACTCAGATATGCCCCCACAGAAGAAATCCCAAACTCCAGAGGCCCAACAGACAAAAATCCAACTAGATTTCTTTCTGCAACCTGATTCCTCAACACATATTATGGGAAACTCAGAAAAAAGGAAAAGGCGGAGCCCTAGAATTAATCCCAGAAACAATGGAAGAACTAGAGAGCATTGGCTGCTGAGACCTAGACATTATGGGGCTTGAATATGCATGCAAGAGGAAAAAAATTCTCTCAATCCCCCATCAGTAGATCCAGAAATTGGAGGAACTCCTCTTCAGAGCTCAATAGTTACCCTCCCTTGCCATTCAAGGTGGCACTCTCCTGAACACTAATTTCATTTTGAAAGAATCTCGAAAATGAGGAAGAATAACGGATCTGCAACAACTGTTCATCATGGGTAGAGAACTAGTAGAATCAGGGTGTTGTCCCAAGTTAACCAGGTTATACTCAGTCATTCCCAACACCTCTCAATGAATCTCATCTCATGGAATAACAGAGGGCTAAACAACCCCTCCCTTCAGGCACAATTTAATAAAGAAAAGAATCACTGAGGAAAACCCCACAATTTTTTTTATGCAAGAAACAAAATGCTCCAGCTCAACTCTGGATACCATCTTCAACAAACTCTGGAAAGACTGCAACACCCTATCCATCGATGCATGTGGAGCTTCGGGTGGCCTACAAATTACTAGGAACCCCCAATTGATCACCCTAGAGAAAAGTTAGGCAAATCGCCATTTCATTCAAGCCACCCTCCACTTGATTCGAACCAATTCATGGACACCTAAAAAATTTATACTTCCCACAGTTAGTGCTACAAAAATAGAGCTTTTAAATAGCATAGCGGATCTCAACAACCAACGAACTCACCCGTTGTAGCTGATTGGAGGAGACTTCAACACGATCACTACACTTCGGGAAAAAAAGGAGGAAGGACACATCTTGACATGGATAGCAACAAATTCAAGGAATTCATCCAAGATAATCATCTAATAAATCTACAAAAATCCAATGGCATCTTCACTTGGAATAACCAGAGGTGTGGATCCCATCAAATTGCATCAATATTGAATCTCTTCCTCATCACAGAAAATTTCATCCACCTGGGAGGGGAGCTAGCAGACACCATCACTCTAGCCTTTGGTTCAAATCACTGGCCGATCCAACTTCAATGGAAAAGACCTAGTAATGCCACACCCAAACCTTTTCGCTTTGAAAATTTTTGGCTCAAACAACTGGGGTTTAAAGAACTCATCTCGGTTTGGTGGGCTACCCTCAATCCACCCATGGGCACAAAAATGTATCAGTTCTAGTAGAAGCTGAAGGTGCTCAAATGGAAATTGAAACTATGGAATCAGAACACCTTTGGAAATATCTTCCATGACCAAAGAGAGATGGAAATTCAAATGCATAAGGTCCAACAAAAAATCATCTCAGAATGCAAATCAGTAGACTCAAAAGCCACAGAAAAGATGCTAACATCCCAACTTGAAGAAAGAAGAAGTCAAGAAAAAATCACATGGAAATAGAAATCACAGATTTTTTGGCTCAAGTAAGGAGAACAAAACACAATTTCTTTTCACTTCTCTATAATCTAGCATATGATACACAATAGAATCACAGTCCTCAAGAATCAAAATGGGGAGCGCATGGAAAACCATGAGGACATCATAGAGGAATTGCTCAATTACTTCAAAGACATCCTCAAAGAACCCAAAAACCTAGCGACAATAGGCTATTGATAAAATCACACAGCATTTCCAAAAATGGTCAATTAGGATCACAATAGGATGTTTCTCAAAGCCACAACCTTGATGGAGGTCGAACAAGTGGTTTTCCAACTAAAAGAAGGAAAAGTCGCAGGTCGGGACGGATTCACCACCAACTTCTTCCACTTTTTTTGGGATACCATCAAAGAGGAGATCTGGGGCATAGTGGAGGAATCGTGCAACACTCACTAGATTATTCTTTCTCTTAATGAAAATTTATTCACTCTCATCCCAAAGGAAGACAACGTAGCTTCCCCAAGTAAGTACAGGCCAATAACACTCTCCAATGTTATTTACAAAATAATTTCCAAATTTATAGCTAATAGATTGAAGCATCTTCTTCGTATGCTCATCTCTCTGGAGAAAAAAATCTATGTTGAAGGCAGGTAGATCATTGAAGGAATTATTCTAACCCATGAAGTCATCCACTCCTTAAAAACCTCAAAAAATCCTGGCATGCTTCTCAAAATTCACCTTTCCAAGGCCTTTGAGAAGCTCAACTAGAAATACATTAAAAATGTACTTCTAGCCTCTGGTTTCTACCATAGTTGGGTTTGCTAGATCATGAGCTTAATATCCTCCCCTTTCTTCTCTATCCTAGTCAATGGCACCCCCTCAGCAACATTCAAACCCTCCAGGGGTATAAGGCAAGGAAATCCTCTCTCACCTTTTTTGTTTGTACTTATGGCCGAGGGTCTGTGCCGCCTAATCAAGAACTTGATCCCATATCATCACCTTAAAGGTATCCCCTTACACAATCAACCTCCCATTTCTCATCAAAAATTTGTGGATGACAACATGATCGTGGGTAACCCCTCTGTGTAGGAATCTCACACCCTTAGAACCCTTCTTGACATTTTTTCTGAAGCCTCTGAAACCAATGTCAACCCCAAGAAATATCAAATATTCTTCTTCAATATGCCCATCGTAACCCAATCCAATATTTCTTGCATCCTCCACTTCACCATATCCTTTTTTTCGTCCAAGTATTTGGGGGCTCCCCTCACGGACTCGGTTATTAAACACTCATCCTGGGGAGAACTATTGGAAAAAATGTAGACTAAACTGTCCACCGTGACCCATCACTCCCTCAGCATTGTTGGATGTCTAGTTCTAATAAAAATGTTTCTTCAATCTCTGCCCATATACCTCTTTTCCATTCTTTCTGAACCAAAATGGGTCCTCAAAGCCATCCGTAACCTTCAAATAAATTTTCTTTTAGATGGATCCAAAGACAAGACAAATGGGCACTAGTTAAATGGAAAGAGGTATGTATGCTGCAAACTCAGGGAGGACTTGGTCTAAGAGATCCATATCACAACAACATCATCATGGGTGGAAATGGTGGAAATTGGTCTCCTCCCCACAACAATCATGGACGACCTTATGGGCAGCCAAATATGCAGGAAATTGGCGCAAGGGGGAACTAATCAGATTCAATATTACTCTTGGAGAATCCAAAATCTGGAATGCAGCTAGTCAACAAAAATATATGATCCAAAATCACATCTTTTTGGAAGTACGTGGTGGGGCTCAAGCTTGGTTCTGCAAGGACTCATGGCATAAAATTCCAAGCCTCTCCTCAGCCTTCCATTGCCCCATCTAGAGCATGGTTTTACAAGAAAGATAAAAAAATTGTTTCCAGGACTTTTGGACTAATGATGTAACTCAAGGTTTCTGGAATTGGCTCCCCACAGATAGATGGAAAGCAGACTGGAACAATGAACAATAAAAATATATTTGGGAGGAATTAACAAAAAAGAGAATATGAAATTAGCAAGGGCAAGACCTACTCTGTTGGGGCCATACTCCAAGTGGAAAATACTCAACCAAGTAAGCCTACCATCTTATTGAACCTCCAAACCCTAGCCCCACAAATCAGCTATGGAAGAAGATATGGATATCTAATCTCTGGCCCAAGTCGCTAATTTTTTATGGTTTCTAAGTAAAAGAGGCAACATCACATGGGAGAACCTCATGAGGAGAGGATTTGTGGGTCCTTTGAGGTTTCCTCTATGCCATAATGACACTGCAACTATAGATCAGCTGCTAGACCTATACCCCATATCTAACACTTTCTGGGACAGGATTGAGACCCTCTACAGAAGATCTAACCGAGATCGGAGCAACATAAACAACACCATCAGCAGGTGGTAGGATAAACCCTACTCCAGAAATCTCCTAAATCGTCTCTGGCAGCTCATTTTGGGCCTACTCACATGGAACCTTTAGAAAGAAAGATGTTAGGTAAACTTGACTCGGGATAGAGTCAAAATTGAGTAGGGTAAATAGTAGTGGTTTTGGGGCACATGGTTGTGTGCACCCATGGTTTTGACCCATGGTATTGCATGTAATGGAGCTTATAAAAGGCTGAGAATACTTCGTTTTAATGTAAGGCCTCGAGGTGAGAAGTGAAGGCTCACTTGGTCGGATTGGCCAGGGTTTTGGCCAATGTTTAGAGAAATTTCATTGGTTGGGTTTTTACCCAGAGTTTGTGGTTTTCCCAGATAAACATCTGTGTTTATGTTTATGATTTGTTGCTGGGTTCTTATTTTTTATTTCTCTCAGTAGAATATTTATTATTTTTGCGGTAAATTCCTAAAAAATGGTATCAGAGCCATATTTGGCTTCAAAGGGATGCTTTTGCAGCCAAGGGTTTTATTGGCCTGTGAATGGAGAAATCAATGCAGCATTTTGGTTCTAGGAAATAGGAAATATACAATTGATTGATTCCATGGGGAATCCCATGGAGGGTTTCTCAATGGATAAAGAGAACAATGGTGTTGCCACAACCCAAATCTGGCGACTAGCAGTGATAAGAAGTTGGTTCGAGAAATTCAGAGATGAGAGGATGTTTGCACGTGGATTAATTAATTGATGAACCATGTATCTGAAGAGAAATCCTAGAGGACTGGCGGTTACAGAGGCTGGTGACCCATGTAATCTGGTAGATGGGTTATTTTTACATGGACATTGATGTCATATGTACAAACACAACAAAAATGAAACAAAAAAAAATTATTATAATGGAGTTAATTTTTTATATGTAAATGGGCATACTGCTGTAAGACCTGGTATGGCATGCGTACCCCTGGGTAATCACTGGTAAAGTTCGGGTTAGACCTAGGTGATAGGGGGGATGTTAAGTTAACAATTACCCTGGGTAAAAATTTGAAGGGGGGAAGAGCTAGAGTGAGTGGGGTTGTCTCATCTAGCTGGATTTAGTCAATAATCCCCACATCAAGTTTAAGGGGGGAATTGTTAGGTAAACTTGACTCAGGATAGAGTAAAAATGGACTAGGGTAAATAGTAGTGGTTTTGGGGCACATGTTTTTGTGCACCCATGATTTTGACCCATGGTATTACATGTAATGGAGCCTACAAAAGGCTGGGAATACTTCATTGTAATGTAAGGCCTGGAGGTGAGCAGTGAAGGCTCACTTGGTCGGATTCGCCAGGGTTTTGGCCAATGTTTAATGAAATTTCATTGGTTGGGTTTTTCCTCAGAGTTTGAGGTTTTCCTGGATAAACATCTATGTTTATGTTTATGATTTGTTGCTGGGTTCTTATTGTTTATTTCTCTGAGTAAAATATTTATTATTTTTGCGGTAAATTCCTAACAAAATAAATAGCAGGATATTTAAAGATGCAGCTTTAAATCAATATCAGATATAGGCCAAGCTACAAAGAAAATTAGGAAAAACTCTTGCCTTGGAACACTGGGGGAAGTATGACTTCCTGACAAGCATAGCTAAATGAACCATCTGGAAAAATTGGCATATGAGTATTGAACACCCCTTGGTAAATTCCCCCTCGTGCATACAATGGATCACCTCTCTTGAACATTGGAATCCACCCCCTACTGGATTTTTCAAATGCATCTTTGACGAAGCCTCCAAAGGCAACCCAGGGGAAGTCAGATTTGAGGGCATATTTAGAGACTCTAGCAGCAACCCCTTACATGCCTACTACGAAAAAATAAGGTGGGATAGGAACAACTCCATGGAACTGGAGGGGCTTATCCAGGGTATCTCCATAGCCATTGACCTTAATTTTTTCCCACTAGAAATGGAAGGAGAATCTCAACTCATCATCCAAGATTCTACAAGCATCCTCCTTATCCCTTCATCTATAAAGGTCTCCACCAGCTAGAGGCTTTCCAACCGCCTCAATCTTCTGGAACATCTATTACAAAATCCCAAGGCCATGACTTTCCACCATGTGTGCAGAAAAGTAAACACCGTAGCAAATCTCCTGGCCAAAAAAGGAGTGGATAGCAACTTAACACTCTACCACTCTAATTTTCATCAGATTCAGGACAAAATCCTACATGAGGTGCCTCACACTCCACCAAAAGGATTGAATTTCCCTGGATGCGAGTGACACATCCAGATCATGTGAGGAGACCTCCTTCCACGCTTAGGCTGATGCCACCTTGCAACTCCAGTTCTAACATGATGTGAAACCTCAAATCACAAATCATTTTTACTGATGCTCTGCCACACCTAGCCTTTATACACACATCATATCATATGCAGAAACACTTGGACAATCCCTCACTGCCTCTGCGCTCATGCCACATGCCCTCAAAAGGAACAGAAGTTCCTCATTCATTCATCTCATTGATGCTCCAGATGGTCTGAAGAGTCATCATTTTTATTCCCCTTGCCATCACGTTGCTGCTTCAGCTTGCCTTACACACCAACATTACTATTTCCCTCCCTGGTGCACACTCCCCCTACCACACACCCCCAGTTATGAGTCCAGTATCACACGCCCTCCTGCTATGTGCCCCGCCCCATGTGATCCTCCTTACTGCACGCCCCCTACTGCGAGCACCCCTCCTATGTGCCTCCTTACTGCATGCCCCTCCCCTAGTGCATCTCCCAGCAGTGTGCCATCTAACGTGAGAACTCGAGTTGCATGCCCCCTTTTGTGTACACTCTTGTTTCATGACCCGCTGCTACATGCCTCTGTTGTGCACCCCCTACTATGCACCCCCTGACTCTCAGCCTGGACTCACAGTCGACAACCTTTCTCTACTCAAAAGCCTCTCCATGGCCCCACACCAACATCAAAATCCCATCAGGGGAAGCTACAAAGGCGTGTTCTCAAGATGCTATTACCGAGGCCAATACTACCATCTGGAATCCATCGAAGGCTCCTCATCAAGAATTCATGAAAGGTAGGCTACTCAAAAACCTGACATCGCCCAGGGAGAGAATGTATTGACTCTGGAGAAGCCTAAGGACAGGAGAGGCCCCAAAAAATCTACCATAGCGCACTCTTATCTGCCCACACCTTGGAAAACCAAGCCACTCCCTATTCACGAGCCTGTGGAGGAGGAGATAGACATTAGGATCATCGATTCGGATGGCATCTAGACCAGAGTTTTAGATGCAGAGTACCCTATTGTTCCCATCGTCCGCATGGCCCCTCCAAAGCCTCTGCATGAGCCCACACCTAAGGAGGAAGCCACTACAGGTGAATATGGATGCCTAATTGAGGAGGAGGAACACGCAACAGAGGAAGATGAAGGAACCCCATGACACTCTGTAGCAAGGTTCATCTATTTTTTTTGTCAACTTAGGACATACTTCAACTATCTTTTTTCATATGTGTCACTAAATATTTTGTAAAAAAATACTGTATGACGCTATTAAGGGGTTGGTTTCCTCCCAGGAGGTAGCCCCAAACTTGTTTTATTTTGAAAACTATCAAGGCAGGGATTGGCTAAGTACTGCTTGTCATCTCTGCCCAAAGCCTCTGTAAACTTTATTTTATGATTTTAATATAGTTTAGCCTTACTTACAAAAAAAAAAATAAGTCAATAATTTTGCATTTTAAAATAAATAAATAAAATAAAATGTATAATTTGATTAATGGACACAACGGTCTTTCTGATAGACAATTTTTTTAGTCATTTTTGCTTAAAATTTGGTAGATTTTTTTTTTTTTTAATCAGAAATAGTATTTGTATTGTATAATTTTGAGCTTGGTTATCAACAAATACATCAAGCATAAAGATCTTAATTTCATCAAAAAATTTCAGATGTTTTCTCTTGTCCAATAGGAATACATGATTTTCCTCACGAGAAAAAATATAAGCAATGAAAAGACTGGTTTTGGTAGGTGAATGTGTTCCAAAACGACCCCAACAAAACACAAAAACCACAACATATAACAACCTAGCCTAATTTATAGACAAAATATATTTTGATTTTTGGTTGTCTAAAATACATTTTTTAATGCATGAATGGGTTCAACATCCTAAAAAACCCTTCATGCACTTGTATTTTATAGATTAATCAGCTTAAACTCACACTTTTAAAAATCTATTCTAAATTTCGATTAAAATTAACAAAAAAAATTATTTGAAAAAATTCATCTCATCTATTTGTTAGAACACACAAATATTTTATGAATATGAACGTACTCATTTCATAGAAAGGTTCATTTATGTTTGGGAAATTAGTAGTTTTTGGAGTGCTTGAGATGGTTGAGTCACTTACCATGAAAGTCAAGTTTTGATCTAATATTCAGGCTCCTCAATCATCCTTCTTAGAGCATCCATTTCGTCTTCATGTCGGCTTACTATTTAGTTCAATCCTTGAATATCATCCAACTCACTCGAAATGATGGTCCAGTGATCATTTTTTCCCAATATAATAGTTAATATGTCCAATTGAATAACATTTTCTCACTAAAAAATTGAATTAAAAGGATTTTTCATTTGCAACCTTTTTTTTCTTTATGTAGTTATCCGACAGACACAATATGGCCAATTCTAAGGCCAAAGAAATTACAATTTTGTAGGCTAATTTTCACAGGGGAGATGCAGCCTCACAACTTCTCAATGGTGTTAAGATCACTCACAAACAAATATAAATCATCACCCATTCTCCACAGTCCCCCACAAAAGACAATTGATTCCAGAAAATGCCCCTTCCAACAACAAAAACTACACTTTAGATGAAAATAGAAAAAACAAAGGTCACAATAGTAGAGATATTATTTCACAATATTACTGGAATGATCAAAATAATTCCACCATATAAACAAGTGCCCCTTCAAACCAAACAAACTATAGTGTAGATGGAAATCTCAAAAAAAAAGGTTAAAGTGGCGGATAAATTCTTTTACAATCTCAAAGATGGGATTAAAAACATTCTACCATTTGAACAATTCCCATATAACACCATTAGAATGAAATTTATGGACTTCACCTACATTCCTCCTTGAAACAATGCTCTAAAAGGGTGATTCCCATTCTTAATTCTCACTAAAAATATCCCTTTAAATAATGTCTCTTACAAGGAAAAGGTTGCAAAGGAGTCCCTTGCTAAGATAAAAAAAAATATATTTTTATCATCATAAACTTTCCAATCCATTGAATATTCCTAACTTCCATAGCTCAATTCAAATATAAGTAAGAAAAAAATGCAAGACTTAGGGGAGGGTGGCAAGGTGATAAACAAAAGAAAACTCCATAACCAAGTCCCATATTCAAAATAGAGAAAAAATGAAGATATTAGAGGCATGAATAATAAAAAGGATTAAAAGCATCAGTTTAGGGCATATTGTTAGTTCAATTTTGGAATTGGTTTCAGAGAGGAGAAGAGAACGAAAAGGATAAAGAAAGCGAGCAAGAAAATTAAGGACAAGGACAACCAGGATCAAGCAAGAAAAGGTTGGATGAAGTGGATTTGGCGGGAATAATTGTAGGTAACAAGTTGCATGTATGAATTCCTTTATGTTTTTTGCATGCATGGTATATGTGTGTGTGTATTTGATTAATTTGTTGTCATTGGAATTTTATTTTCCTAGTTTGACAGTGGTTTCAACCATGCCTTTCCATTTTCGAATTTCCATGGTGTAATGGGATTAATTATCCATTGAGCTTTAGATTGTTGTAAGTATTTTTGGATCTAGGTGAGGTCGTATCAGGAAATACCAAGGGTTGGGGGTGGAGATGGTTTTCTCTGGGAAGCCTCAATAGGTGGCTACACACAAGAAAATATCTCAAGGGATGGTGAAGGAACTCTTAGGCGTCGAATATCGGTTTGGTTTTGTGATCTCAGGACCTGTTTAGGTGAGATCACGATAGTGTGAGGGTATAGGTGCTTTAATCTATGGATTCATTTGGTTTTTTATGCATCTATTTATCCCATGAGATACCACATTCATGCTTTGAATGCAACACAAGGGTGATAGGATGAAATAAATATTTGTTTCAACTCAATATATGGTCAGGCGGTACATGGAAGTCCCTCACATGGTTGGTTTTTCCATATGAATGGTAAAATATATTTCACCTTGTAATTCATGAGTAATTATACTTTTTATTTTGTGGCTTTAATGGTCATGTTATCATTGTTATTTATATGTTTATATGCTAGATATAAGCATGGTTTTATGACCAATTCAAGTTATGGCTCTTATCATGTTTTTTCTTGTAAATGACTAGTTAATGAATGCATGACCTAATAGCTAGTATTCCAGATATTGTGAGAGGGAATTATTCCTTCTTTATTTTTCTCAGATAAGTTTTAGATCTCTATGTTAGATATGCATTCATGACCCATATATTTCATGTTTACCATGTGTTTAACAGAATAACTGTCATGGTTAGACCGGGTTAGGTCAACTCCTTAATTAATTTTTGCGTTAGAGACCTTTTGTTTGTGTCATTTATTATTATGGAAAGTTGTGTCAAGTTTTGGGCAGTGGTCTCGAGACTAGCCTTGAAAAAGTGACTCAAATCCAGCGGTCACATGAACAAAAGTAGGTTAAAAAAAATGCAGTCCCTCCCTTGTAGGAATCATGCATCCGACTGGACAGTTACAGTGAAAATCTGACATTTTTGTGCCAGTGTACGGGAGTCCATATTAGTGAAAAGTTAATTTAACTTAAGGTTTGGACACCTAGAAGGGTGGTTTAGCCCTTGGGGGTCATGTAGCACCCAAGGAAGGTCATTTAAGTCTTGGTTCATTGATTTCATTTCCTTAATGCTATCTACGAGGTTGATGCATGTCATAGTATCCCTAAACTCATGTTTACCCAAGCAGGCTGGTGAAAGTGGGTAAATATCTGAGGTGGAACTACATAGTGGTATTAATTTAGGTTGAGCGCTCAGTGGGTGGTATGGTTATGGTTAGCCCATTCATCCTAGACAGTTAGATGCATGTTGTTAGGCATGCATTTTCATGGTAATTTTAATTTTTATCATTTCCATGTTAACTCACAATAAAAAATTTCCATAATACCATTTTTTTGTCTTGCCACCATAATATAACCAAGAATCCATGTCTAGGAGTTATCGGGCCACTATAAAATAAATTATCAATAGTATTGTGACCAATAAAAAATCCCAATATCGATGAAGGGATGTCAATTAGGGAGATGATTTTTCATTGGGGCGCCAAAGTCTATGTAAGGGTGTTTTTCTTAGATTAGTAGGTAGTTTTTGGGTCATCTTGACACTTGATAACTCTTGATACCCAATATCTTGAAAGACAAAACTCTATGATTTGTCTCCTAAATTTTGAGTTTGCTTATAGCTTGTCCTATAACTAATTCCTTCACAATAATATTGAACATGTATGTTGTACACTAAGGATTTCATTACAATATTTTGGCATCTAATTTTATGTGTTTCAAGAACAAATTAGTCTATTTTTATTAATAAAAATAGACAAAACTTCACATATGCATATAAATGGAATCCTTAAGCCACATTTCATGCACATTTCATATGTGTTGTGGAAAATATGAATCAATCTTCCAATTTGTTTAGCCTGTCCCGACTTTTGTAATGTCACCTACCACATTAACCTTCTTTAACTAGTCTGTTGAGGTAAACATGAGTCGAGGGCTACTATGACATGACCCAACCTCCTAATTATAGTTAATTAAGTGGAGTCAACAAACAAGAACTTTTATAACCTTCCTTGGTATATATAGGACACCCAAGAGCTAAAAAACCACTCCATGTGTCGATCGCTAAGTTGGATTTCCTTTTTAGTGGATTCCATGCAATTGTAGGCCTCCAACCAGATGCTCAAGCCTTTAAGGGTGTGGTTATGGCCCAAATATTCTAGTTTAGAGGTTTTGGTCTAGAATTTTGAGTCATCATTTCAGGCTAGCCTCTAGGCCACTACCTATAACTCAATGATATTTTCCATAATTATAAATAACATTAGTACAAATCCATTCATACAAAACATGATAAAGGAATTTACCTAACCAGGCCTAACCATGACATTCATTTCGTAAAACATGTGGAACATGTAATATATAGGTCATGAATCCATATATGAACATATGTGTCTGAAACTTATCTGAGAATCACAAGGAAGGTATCATTCCCTCTCATAATAGTCGCAATAACATTTTTTAGTGCATGTATTCATTAACCATTCATCAACTAATAAAAACATATCAAGAGCCATAGTTAGAGCTTGTTATGAAACCATGCTTATGAACAACGTATAACTAGAATGATAGCAATGATATAAAAACCATCAAAGCCACATAATAAAAAGTATAATTACTCATAGAATAAAATCTAAATATAACTCGTATTAACATATGAAAATTTCAACCAAGTTAGGGACTTCCATGTACCACCCGACCATAGATTGAGCTGAGCCAAATATTTCTTTTAGCCAATCACCTCCATGCCATATTCCAAGCATGTATGCGGGACTTAATACATAAAAACCAAGGCCTCCCAGAGATTAAACCACCTCCACCCTCATTCTCCTACGATCTTTCCAAAAAGGATAAATAGATCAACTAAACAAACCAAAACATAAACAGCCACGACTTCCCAAAGATTAAACCGCCTCCACCCTAAGGTTTTCGTGCTTTCACCAAAACCATTCAGGAGATCACTAAGCCCAAAAAAATCCTGGATGACTCATAATTTCCTCACCATTACCTTGAGGAATTTTCCTGTCACCACCCACTTATTGGGGGATTCCCAGAGAATAAACTGCCTACACCCCCAACCCTTGGGAATTTTTCTGAGACAACCTCACTCGGTTCCAAAACCATCTCAAAATCCAAATTTAAAACAAATAAAATAATCCCATGGTACCATGGTTATCTAGAAATGGAAAGGAAAGACTGAAACCACTACCAAACCTACCAAAACCCATTCCAATGACAACAAGAGAACCAAAGATGTAAATTCATGTATCATGCATTCAAAAACTAGCTAGGAAGTCACACATCCAACATGTTAGCTACAACTCTTCCTAGTGAAGCTACTTGATCCAACATTTTTGTGCTTGTCCCTTTCTTTCCTTGATCTTCCTTTCCTTTCTTTTTCCTTCCTTTTCCTTCCTTGTCCTTCATTTACTTTCCTTTCTTTGATGCTAGAGTGATACAAGAATGATCTAATTGTGATATAGTATGAGAGAATAGAGAGAGCTCCAAAAATAAATTGAGAAAAAACTATGAATTCATCCGCATAAGACTTTTTATTATTGAAACCTATATTTTCTTGAATTTCCTCTAGTTTTCCTTTAATTTCCCTCTCATGCAGACTTGTGACCTTACATCTCCCTCTTCTCCTATTTTCTTTTAGTTTCATAAATAAAATTCCAATTATTGTCTATTTTCCTTTCCAAATACTTTTCCAATGCCTTTGACAATTTCCTTAGCCATAATAAACAACAAGTGATACCCACTGGGGTTATTTTCCAACATTCATATTGGAATATGTGTCCCATGACCTTGGTCTTATTCTTTTTCCTTTATTAACCTTATTACATGAAATTTTGACCTAGGGCTATTACAGAGCCCTCCCACTTAGGGGAACATTGTCCTCAGTGTTGAATGACACCTATGACCAACAAAATGCTTAAAAAGAACATATTTCTTATGGCGATTTATAAATTAGCTCAATGCAGTATTTACAATGAATAACCTGCTGATAAGAAAAACCTACATGACGAGAATAGTGCCTATTGGAGCTTTATAACATATCTCATTAGTATTTACAATAAAAACCATAAATAAATATTTACATATACCAAAAATCCTATGTATCAACCGTAAAATAATGAAGGATACATAGCCCACTTCTGATCATACATCTCCAATGTAGCTTCATTGGGCCCAAAGTGCTTCCACTCCACTTTCACTTGCTCAATTTCTTAGTTCCAGAGCATCTTTTGTTTCCACTACAATATGCACTGAGGTTTCAGCTGGAATTCTCCTTCGGGCTCCACCTAAAATGCAATCTAGTAAATCACATGATCAACATGTTTCACATATATTTTAAGCAATGAGACGAGGAAAACATCATGGATTTTCATTTTTTGAGGCAGTGCAATTATGTAGGCCATTGGTGCAATCCTCTCAAGTATATTAAAATTCCTGCAATACCAAGGTGCCAACTTGGCATATGACCCAGTCCGTAAGGAGCTATTCTTGGGCTTGATGCACAAGTACACATGCTTCCTGACTTGCAAATACTTAAATGCCATATGTTGGCATGCATAAATCTTATTATTGTCACATGATACCTTTATATTCTTCTTGATAACCTACATTTCCTAATCCATATATTCCAACATGTTTGGTCATATCAATACCATATTTACTAGATCACTCCAAATAATAGGAGTATTACAACTCCACCCATAAAGTCCCTCATACAAACTCATCCTCGGTGACTCTTGATACACATAGGTGTGTGACATTCCCAACATTTCCTCTAGAATCTTGTTAACCCTCTCTATTTGTAAATCTATCTTTGGATGATAAGTTGTACTAAAGGAAAACTGTGTACCCAAACCTACAAATAACTCCTTCCAAAACCTATAAGTGAACTTGGCATCTCTGTTGAATACAATATTTGTAGGAATACCAGAAACCTCACTATATCCCTCATGAAGACTTGAGCTACCTCACTGGCTAAATTAGTACACTTCACTAGAATGAAGTGAGCTACCTTTTTCAACCTGTTAACCAAAACTATGATGGAATCATGCTGTCTAGATATCCTCAGAAAAAATGTGATGAAATCCATGTAAATTACCTCCCATTTTCATTCCAAAACCACTTGAATTCTTACACTCTTCCTTTACCTATTTATATTCCAAAACCCCTGCAATGAACTCAACTACCTCTTTCTTCAAATTCAACCAAGAGTATAACTTCTTCACAACTGTTAATGTATTTTGATATCCTGGGTGACCTAAATATGTATTAACATGAAATTTCCTCAATACAAGATTCTTGAGTTCATTTTTATCAAACACATATTATCTTGTCCCTAAACTTGATCAAATCATTTATCGTAATATGATAATCCACATACTAATAACCTATACCCTATTATTGTAACATGTTCCTATGTTGCTGGTACTTGCCATCCTACTGTCCTGCCTGTAAGAATTGATCTTATAAAATTTTCCATATGAACTCATAGTTTCTATGTAATTCATATTCACTCTTATACCAAGTGCATCCACAACCCTAATCTCCTTACCCTTAATGTACCTGATATCGAAGTCAAACTCACAAAGCGTGGCCAACCATTTAGTTTACTTGACACTCAAAATATGTTATTAAAACAAGTATCTCAGCCCACTGTGATCACTCATCAACACAAACCTCCTGCCAAGAAGATAGCGCCTCCACATCTTCAATGCATGAATGATCGTTGCCAACTCAAGACCATGTGTCACATAGTTCTTCTCATTCTCATCTAGTTTTCTTGACTCGAAGCATACCACCTATCCCTCCTACATCACGAGTCCACCAAGTCCTCTCTTTCAAGCATATGAACACACCATGAACACTTTATTTCGATCTATAGTCTTTATAACTAGAGAATTTGTAAGCAATTGCTTCAACTCCTCAAAACTAGTTTCACATTCCCCTATCCATTCAAATTTCATTCCTTTCATCTGCAATGATGTAATAGGATAGTAAATCCATGAAAATTTCATAATGAGCCTCCTATAGTAACTTGTTAATCCCATGAATGATCTAACCTCATGCACATTCCTAGGATCTTCTCATTCCATGATAGAACTGATCTTTTCTGGGTCCACTACTATGCCTTCCTTCGAAACAACATGTCCCAAGTTATTAGGTCCTTATAATACTAGTTTATCCTCTTATTTTATTGTTAGTGTAGCCCTGTTATTGTTATTGTTGTACATATGTATTCCCAATATTTTTATTATTATGCCCCACAAGTGTAGCCCCTTTACTTTTATTGGTGTGCCCATTTGGTCCCCATTTTGTTATATTGTGGCCCCTTAGACTCCTATATATAGAAGGTAGGATTTGTCATTTTCATAATCAAAGAATTTTTCATATATGTAATGTAAAGGAATTTTCCCCCTCAGAGAGACTGATTTCTAAGTTTTTTATCTATATTTACTTCTATTTTGTGAGTTGGTTTCTTAACATTTGATGTCACAGCTTTGAGTTCCAGGGTTTCACTGCTACAAACAAGACATCTTGGATTTTTTGCTATAACGTTCTTTCTATGAAGGATCAAAAGCTGAAATATTTATCATGAGAAACCAAAATCCTGAGGAACTTCGTGTAAAAATTTTAGATCTTGGTTCACTATAATTTCAGAGATATGATCTAAGGAAGTTAGGATTTTTGCAGGCTCCCGAATTCCATCTCAAACAACCAACCGAATAAAAATCGTCATAAATTTTTTTTCAGATAACATATTTGAATTCTGTAAAAAGTGGCCGAAATTGCACGGACTTTGGTTTGTTTCATGTCAATGTTAGGGTCGAAGGTCAACACGATTTTACGTGACACGTTGCACAAGTTCACTATACTGAACTAGTTCATAACTAGGTCATTGTGGGATATTGGGAATAAATTTATCTTGAAGAATCCAAATAAGGTCTAACCTGTGGCATTAAAATGAATACTTAGAGGGCTAACACAGGACTGAAGTTCAAATTTTAAAGATTCGAAATTATAGAGTTACAACTGTTTCAAGTGTGAGAAAATTATATATTATAAAGAAATGGAACACATAAAAATATGTGGAAATACAAACAAACAAAAAATTATAAAACAAGAGAGACAAAAATATATGTGGCTCACCCAACATGGGCTACGTCCATGGAGAAACATCTAGCACTTTATTTCTATACATAGTGATACCGCTGCTTCATTTGTTAGACAATTACTCCACTTTGGACCTAGCTATTTCTCATCTTCATCGTTATACTTGAAGACCAATTGAAACTGAGCAGAATCTCCATTTTTGCCTGGTTATAACTTTTTATAACATATCTGCAGGAATTTCGCTAGTGTGTTTATTTTCCAGCTTCAATTGTCCATCTTCCAACACTAATTGTATGAAATGGTACTTGAGTTGTATATGTTTAGCCTTGGAATTAAATGTTGATTTCTTTGCAAGATGAATTAAACTCTTGCTGTCACTGTATAACCTTGCCATTTCCTGCTTCTTACCCAATTTATCCATTAACCTTTGTAAAAAAATCATCTTTTCACTAGCCTGTAAGAAGCAACATACTTTGCTTCTATTTTTGAAAGTGCAACAACACTTTGCATTTTTGAAACCCAACTGAAAGTTGTTCCACCTACAGTAAATACAAACCCTGTAGTTCTCATCTTGTTATCTTTATCACCTGCCATATCTGCATCAACATATCCCTGTAGAGAAATTTTTGAACCACCAAATAACAATGCTTGATTTTTGGTGCCTCTCAAATATCTGAAAATCCATTTCACTACCATCCAATGTTATTTTCCTAGATTTTTCATGTACCTTCTTAAAAATCCCACTGCATATGCAATATCAGGCCTTGTGCAGACCATTTCATGAATTAAGCTTCAATTATTGATGCATATGGAGTTTTAGATATATAATTCATTTCTTCTTGGGTGTTGGGGGACGTCTGCTTACTTTGAAATGGCTAGCCAAATGTGTACTAACTAGCTTTGCATTCTACATATTAAATCTTTCCAAAACATTTTGTATGTAGTTAGTCTGAGATAATGTTAATTTTTTTTTTGTCTCTATTTATTCTCATACCAAGGATTTGTTTTTCATCTCCCAAACCCTTCATTGAAAATAATTTTTCAATTTTCCTTCGACCACATTTATTTCATGCATGTTAGACCCGGTAACAAGCATGTCATCCACATATAATAACAAAATAATATAGCTTGCATCATTTTTATTTTTGAGATAAACACAATGATCAAAGTGACACCTAATAGAACCTTGTTCAAACATAAACCTTTGAAGTTTTAGATACCAGTGCCTTGGAGCCTATTTTAAGTCATACAATCTCTTCTTTAACCTACACACTAATTTTTACTTCCCTTTGACCTCACATCCTTTTGGTTGCTACATATATATCTCTTCGTCCAAATATCCATCCAGAACTATTGTCTCTACATATAATTGTTCAAGATGCAAAACTTGCATTGCTAAAAGACTTAAAATAGTTCTAATTGGAGTCATTTTAACAAAAAGAGAAAATATTTCATTAAATTCAATACCTTTCTTCTGTGCAAACCGATTCACAACAAGTCTAGCTTTATACCTCTATTTTCCTCCATCTTCATCCTTTAACCTATAAACCCATTTATTCTCCAATGTTTTTTTACCTGTAGGAAACTTGACTAAGTCCCAAGTCTGGCTATGTATTAAGGAGTCTATCTCTTATTTCATGGCTAAATCTTACGTATTCCTAGTTGCTAACTTCATTTCTTCTTCATAACATTTTTGTTCAACAAAATCAGTCAATAATACATAATATAACGAAGGAGAGTATTATTCGGCGGGTCTATTTATCTTGGTAGATATATTGACACCACTTTCAGGTGTTTGAGGTGCATGTTGTTTTTGTGGTGGTTGTAGTTATTGTGGCTATTTATTATTATTATTTTCAAACACCTTTATTTTTTCTATGATCTCATCAAAAACTGTGTATTCTTTGTTTTATTTTTCCTATTTATTTTCCTACATCTGATCCTTATACAAGACATTTTCATTGAATATTACATCTTTGCTCCTAGTGATTTTTTTATTTTCATAATCATATAAGTGATAACCAAAATCCTTAACACCATATCCAATAAAGATACATTTATTTTCTTTAGCCTCGAGATTTATTCTATTTTCTTTATTAATATGGAAAAAGGCTTCACAACCAAAAGGCTTTAAAAAAGAGTAGTTTACCTTTTTACCTATCCATTCCTCCTCTAGAATACCACCATCCAAGGAAGTTGAAGGCCCTGTGTTTATTAGATATACAAAAATATATACAACATTTGCCAAAAATTTTAAAGGTAATTTTGCATGCAATCACATGCACCTTGCACACTCCTTGATTGCCATTTTCATCCTTTCTTATACACCATTTTCCTTTGGTGTTCCTGGAACTATATTCTCTCTACGAATTCCATGCTCTGAACAATACCTATGAAAATATTTGCTACAATATTCACCTCCATTATCTGATATGAGACACTTCAACTTCTTTCTTATCTCAATCTCAACCAAAGCTTTCAATTTCTTGAAATTATCAAATACATCATATTTATTCCGAGTACAATAAATCCAAGTTTTTCTAGTTACATCATCAATAAAAGTAACATAATAATGAGAGCCACTAAGAGATCATACCTGAAAAACTCGCATACATATGTATGCACAAGCTCTAATTTTTTTCTCTTATTTTCTTTCCCAACTCTAAGAAATATGTCTCTCTTTTATTTTCCATAAACAAAATTCTCACATAAATCCAAATCAATATTCTTCAAACCTGGCAAAAAATTTATTGAATGAAGAATCTTCATCCCTTCTCACTCATGTGTCTGAGCCTATCATGCCATAATGTTACATATGTTCCTATGGATTTTAAAAAATTAAAACAATTAGAAATTTCATTGCATAAATATAATGTACTAAGCTTTTCTCTTTTTTCTATTACTAGGGCTCCTTTAGTGACCTTCTAGGTTTTATCTGTAAACGTTGTCACGCAACCTTAATTTCCTAACTGCCCATTTGAAATCATATTTTTATTTCCTTGCCTCATTTAATAACCATTGGTTTCTATTCTATTGTTTTACAAGAACTTTAGCCATTACAAATATTTTACAGGGTTTATCATCACCCAGATGAACCTGTCCAAAATCTCTTTGAACATAGTGATGAAAATGCTTATTATCAGGTATGGCATGGAATGAGGCCCCTGAATCTACCACCTACGAATAAATAATATTTTCTAAAGAAATAACCAAAACATATTGTAACACATCACCTTTCACATTCTCTTCTTGATTGTTTTCTTGTTGTGTGTCTCCTTTTTTTCCCTTCCAAGACTTACAATATTTCTTCAGGTGTCCTTCCTTCCTGCATTTCTAGCACACTATCCCTGATCTAGACCTGGATATGCTTTTCTTGACTTACTAAGATATCATGGGATCTTTCCTCTTTCCATATTTATTCCCTTAGTATCTGCACTCAAATAATTACCTTATGTCTCAGTAGATATTTTCTGTCGCATTTCCTCGCTATGGATGCCATCAACAACATTATCAAACTTTAAAGTACTAGTTCCAGAGACATAGTTACTAATGACCATAAATAACCCATTCCAACTTTCTAGCAATGAGCATAGAAAAAACAAATCCCTAACTTCATCATCAAAGTTTACAACTAAGTGAGAAACCCATTAGTTTTGAGGTATATGGTAGATAAATTCTACCTTTGTAATTTATGAAGTTCATTTTTTAGGATAATTTTCGACATTGGATTCATCCATAATTTAGAAGCCCTAAAAGATATAGCATTTTCTTCAAAATAGATATGATGAATACATGTACTAGAATGAATACTTTGAATATATGTGTAATAACAAGAAATTGTTTTCGGATGTAAAAATAAACTTGCATCTCAAATTGATGTTTATAATAATAATAATGATAAATTCTTTCATTCGTGAATTTTCATTATCAATGTTTTACATTGAAAATGAGATAATATTAAATGAATTATCGAATTTGAATTGAGTTCTAATATAACTCTATAATTTAAATAATACAAACATGAGAAAACTATGTTTTGATATTTACACTTGAATAAAAAGAATTTTAACTATATTTATATTTTTAAATGAAAATCATTATTATCATACTTTTATAACACAATAAGATATCAAATCCATTCCAAATTATATATATATATATATATATATATATATATATATATATGAAAATATTTAAATTTTCTTTGAAAAGTGGAGAAAGTTCAATTATTTAAAAAAGGGGGGAGCATATTGTTGATGAGAAAAAATAAATATTAAATTAAAGAACAAGATATAAAAAGATATTTTAAATTTGGGAAAATACATAGGAAAAATAATTTAATTTAAATAATTAGGAAAAATATTACATGCTAAACTTAAAAATAAATATTTCTTGATATCATAAATTTAGATTTAAATATTTTTCAAAAAATAAATTTTAGAAAATGATTAATTAATTAAAATTTCATTTTAAAATTTTGAATCTACTCATGCATGTGTTATTCAATGTAATAATGTAACATCCCCCAGTAACCTCGCATGGGAATTCTTAGGATTAAAAAATATTTACACAACATACCAATGGGTAACTATCCAAAACTACTATTGCATGTTTCTCATTAACCACTAACCTTGCATGGGAATTCATAGGATTAGAAAATATCTACACAACTTACCCATGAGTAACTGTCCAAAATTACTATTCCATATTTCCCATTAACCACTAGATAGAATCTTCATCATTACATACAATAAATTTAGTAAAATAATAGTAAGTTAGCTTTCCAAAATTACTATTCCATATTTCTCATTAACCACTAGATAGAATCTTCATCATTACATACAATAACTTTAGTAAAATAATAGTAAGTTAAATAACCATTAACAACCACTACTGTAGCAAATTAACATAAACTTTTTGATGTAACCTTGCTTCATTTTCATGGTTCTTTTAACTAGATTAGCTAATCACATACTTGATATTATAAACATAAGATCATGCAATGAATCCACTTCATAAAATTAGCACAATAGGAAATCACATCATTAGACATCTATATACCCCAGAAACACCGTAGGGTGAAAACCAACAAACCTTTAATTTTATTATTAAATTATCTTGAGTGTTTTCACCCCTCACTTAATGGTTATAAGGGAGTCCATCTCTTGACCATTGTCATAAAATATTATAATGAATATCATACCATAAACAACGTAACTCTTTATAAGTTATTACAATCAACATGACATAATTTACCCACAAACCCTTGAGCATTGTGTCTTTAGGGCCTAGATATTTCCATTAGTCCTACAACTGACATAAATTTAATCTCCACAAACCACTAACTTATTTCCTACCATAATAGAAAACATAATCCATATTTCATTTGTTGCTGCCTTTTCTTGTAACTACTACTATCAATAATGTTTGACATCATGATTAAATAAAGTATTAATCCAATTCATAAATCTACACTAGTGATGTTTCACCATATATACATGTACATTAAAGAAATGGAAACAAAATATCACAACATGTTTCCTTTAACAACATTGCATATGGATTAGTTATACTTGTATAAGCATCAATCCATGTATATAAACAATACCACATTAAATAATATTTCTCTCCATGTATATAAACAATACCACATTAAATAATATTTCTCCTCGCATAAGAACACATTACTGCAAGACAAATCACTAGAAATTTTTAGACATTCCTTTAAAATAAAACTAATACATAAGCTATGATTTTTCATGTGTGTGAATTGCATTGACTTTACCAAAATAACTAGCCATTCCACTATTACTTTTGGTCCATGCAAATAAGTAAAGAAAACTAACACAATGAATGTTGTTTCTATGCATGAAAATGCATATACTTTCCAAAAATATATTTTCCAATGTAGCCTAGCATAACATGTTCTCATTTGTCACAAGAAAATTTATATTCTTTCCATATGAACCCTAAAACAAATCTTACATGCATATACATCTTATTCCAAAAGAAACTAAGATAATTTTTATGATAGCATAAAAGTAATCATATATAATGTTTCTAAAGAAATATACCTCAATAGCTATTTTATCCATGAAAGGAACATATCTCTATAGCATAAGGATTATTATTTGTGCATTCATGAGCTTATCATAATATCCTTACTTTAATTTATGCAAATAGTTATTTTATCCATGAAAAGAACATATCTCTATAGCATAAGGATTATTATTTGTGCATTCATGAGCTTATCATAATATCCTTTCTTTAATGTATACAACAAATATTCCCTTCTCTAGACTTGTACCATCATAAGCTTTTATTTTCATCTAAAAAATACATACTTCTTTTTCAAGAAAGCTAATATAACCTCAATTCTCTATCTTTCTATCTGCAATTTTATCTTGTTTCCCTTTCAAGAAATAACCATAGCTAACAATATTTTTTGCATAAAAAACTAGACAAGAATAAAAGTTTAACTTAACCTTTTATGCACTTAAATCAATAAATTGACACAATCTATCTAACAAGGAAAACTTTAAAGAGATTATTATTTTAAAGAAAATTAATATAATAGCTTTCTTTGTCTACACACAAAAACATATATTATATATCAAAATAACAACCCTTTGTGCGTGCAACATGTGTTTTTTTTACACAATCACATAATAGTTTCAATAGTTTCAAGAAATAAGCATGTGTTCTTGTTCTTGTATGAACAATATTCATATGAGTATTTTAGGAAAACAATCTTTATTTTCATTAATTCATGCTCAAAATTCCTAAGAAAATTTTCTGCACTATGCAAAATTTCCGCACTCAAATCCCTATAGTCTTTGAATAAATAACATGGATAATATATGCATACGAATTCATGAAAAACATTCCAATCTAATTAATCTAATTAAAATTTCTCTTTTATTTTTCACCACGCATGAAAATATTTCACGAATTATAATCTTTAATTCGTATTCATTTTCAAGAAAATAACTTTAATTTCTTATGATTTCATATACCAGATCCATATGAAATCCATTTTAAAAAATAAGAATTCATCCTATATTTTCTCACATAATATATATATATATATATATATATTCTTTCTAAAAATTTAACATAATAGAAATTTGTATCTACATGCAGTAACATATTTTCTTTACTCATAAAACTAGTGTGAGTTCTTTCTATGAACAAAATTTCAGAGCATGCATCCTATTTTTTTTCACATAAGATTAATATGAAATGTTATATATGTTTTTAAAATACAATCAAAGTTAATTTATATTATTTTAAATATAAAAGGACTCGTAGGAAAATTCTACTTTGAGTAATAATGATAAGAGTACTTATCTCCTTAGTGTAGTATCTATGAAGTCGGTTACTTACATGCCAACATGTTAAAGGCTGGAGTTCAATGAAATGAAGTCACCATCATCCTCGTTGTAGAGAAATCATACCGAATGGATGCACCAATCGTTGAAATTTCTCAAACCAAGAAATGGATATGTTTACACAATTCAATTTTGTCAGACGTAATCTATTATATTGGAAGGCATGAATTGGATTTAGCTTCAACTCTCATGCCAAAATACTTGCTCGAAAATATAGTTTTATTTTGAAGTCTTTAAACTTATGATCCTACGCTTGTTTCGGACTCTGAGCAATATCGATAAAAAGGAGATTAGACTGTAATTTAACATTATGGGAGTCTAGTTTTTTGCCATCTCTCAGAAGATTACAAAAAATATAGTGGAATGGTCACATGATGTGATTCATACTATTGCAGAGATTACTGCCCATACAATTGTTGTTGGACGAATAATAATTATATGGTGTATTTATCATATCCCATTTACCAAGAAAATAATCAAATGATAGGAAATCCCATGGTGGTTTGTAACTGTTCAAAGACCTAATTGTTTATTGATTTCATTAAATAAACTAAAAATAATTTAATTTTGTAACTATTACAAGTTTTATGGGAGTACAATAGGGATAGTACATACTCCCCCCCTTAAAGAGAACATTTTCCTCAATGTTCATCTTCCACTGGAACTTTAAATTTTACACATGACATAACAATATAACCGACCATAAAAGGGATCCTTCCCCTTCAAAATTAAGTTTTTCATTTCAAAGAAATAACCATAGACAAAAAAAAAAAAAAACAGTCATATGAATTTATGACTGCAAAAATACGCAAGTTCCACCTTCCATCACTTATTCACTATTCGAATTCATAGAAACAAAAAAAATCTCTATACCAAATTACCATTACTTAGCAATTACTGAAAAATGATGGTCACTTTTACACAAACATTCTATGAATGGTTTGAAAATCCTTCGACATTCCATGGAAATCACCCTGTAATGTATGACTAACTAATCCAACATAATCATGTTAATCATAAAATTCTAAATCAAATGAAATAATTTTAACTAATAATTACTTACGGAAATACTTCCACAAGTACTCAGAGAGCGCCTAGCTCTTCAATCAGAAAAATGATCAATAAATACATCAAGTGAAAACTTTCTTAGAAATTGCTAAATAAATTCATAAGATTGGTAATACAATAAAGGAACTTACACATCCAGTAATTCCTTTCTAAGAATTATACTCACTTCCTCTCAAGATATACATATAATATTTTAACAATCATATATAAAAATCACTTTTAACACTGTAACACCCCCAATTCATGTGATTGCATTTTAAAGTTAGATACTTGAACTTTAAATCCTAAGGGGAGTGGACCCCAAAGGATAATTATTTTGTGAATGTAATTAAACATTTAAACGAGGAAATGAATAAATTATTGTGGTGCAGATTGACCAAAGTGAGATGATGAGATCACTTGCTAAATTTGTGAGGATGGATGAGGCAAATATTTCCCCACATCCTCTCAAAAATCCTTGAAAGACAGTAAGTTTTAAATTTAGATTTTTGAGGAAAAATCTGAATTTCCCCAATGATGAGGAAAGTAGTTGGGAAGAGGTAAAAAACTGGAAAAGCTGAGGAAAAGCATAAAATAGCTTTAAAGAATCCCTAAATTGGGAAGCCTAGGCAAACAGAAAGAAAAGCATCCTGAGATTCTGGACGCAGAATTAGAAACATGCTTTGGGGAACAATAGCTTAAATAAGTTACTCTTGTACATATTAGGGGTTGATCTATTCCAGGAGGTGATCTTAGCTCGGGGGTGAGTTCTGGGAGACAAAAGAACTCTAAGGTTGGGAGGTTGGTCTACTGCACGAGTGGTATGTCTCTGAGTTAAATTTTCTTCCTATTTATTATGGCATGAATTGGCTACATATAAAAACAAAATTTGTCTCTAAGGTATTAAATTTTAGTAGTCTACATTTAACAGAACTTAATCATCAGGCACTAACCTGATAATTTTGTATAGTTGTAGAGGAAGATCCTGTAAAGTAGAATTCCATAGAAAGTCTAAACCAAGATTGGCTTAAATCTGAGGAAAACTTGTTCTTTCAGGAAAAAGTTGTGAAATTTGTTTAATCTTCTTCTGTTTCCTAGCATAATTTTTATATAGCTACAAGAGAGACAGAAATTGAATTCACTGTAGTATACTGGATTAACAACAGGAAATGAATTAAAATTTATACTGTGTATGAAAGAACGGAATGAGAGACTTTATAAACTGACCTTAGGGTCAGCCAACCATTCCATTATAATTCTAGAAAATTAAATGGTCTAAATCAACAAGGTTGTATATAAGCCACACTTAGTCTAGTGGAGAAAAGGAGTAAATATTTATAAAAAAAAAAAACAAAAGAGTTATCAGAGACAATTGCCTCGTGAAACTACTCTAATATTATAGCACTGAAAATGATTACATAGAATGCAGAAATTATGATTAAACAGTTGGGAGGTATAGGAGCAAAGAGTAAATTATTTTCAACAGTATATACAGTAACATATATGTGACCACTATTTCCCTTGAACAAGAGGAAAAAGGGCATGAATTCCAATCCCATAACCAGCTCTACAGAAACACCTACCACCAAACACATAGGTAGGAAAAAACTGTATATAGAGATAAGTAAATGGGAAGAAACTGGAAAATAGAAATATATATATACAACTTTGGAAAATAGCAGAATATAAACTCTAGAATTTTATACATATTAACCATATGTTTATAAATGAGAATGGACTCATAATTCCCCGCATGCCATTCATATGTCTAGACAGATAATGGTAAAACAAGTTCAATGTAACCATGAACAGAGGAAACTGTAATTATGATACAAGTACTAGAGTGGAGATTTCTACCCGCAGACAAGAATGAATGAAGTACATCAGAAGAAGAGATAAAAATCATATATAACTATCTGGAAATTCTGATGAATGCAGCTAAGAAATCTGGAACAACATTAGTATTACCGAGAACCAAATATTGTTCAGACGAGCAAACTAAACAAAGCAAAATTTCATGGTATGAAATCATATACACGATTCATACAGTCCATGTACATTTATACTGTGGCATAGTATATCGAATTCGACCTACGACAATAGGGAGTACAGATATGTCCAAAAATATCGAAATACATGCTGAGCCTATCAGGTTGGGCTATAAAACTCACAACCCCTATCTCAACAGAACAAATTTAAACGAGCGCCATCCAGGAGTGACAAAGATAACAAGAAAAAAAAAACCACGACACTGATAGAGTCTCGTTCCTCAAGGAAAACTACGCAACTTCACAAGAGAACAATGTTTCGACGCCCACAAAACAACGCAACAGAAGAGGGGAAGTAATCCCATAAGTATACCGACCTGGATGGCCAAGAGACTAATGTTAGCATCCATAACGATTGAAAGGGTTACTAACTGCTTTCATAAGCATACAAGAGCTCTCTGGTTACCTGTAGAAAACAAATTCAAACCCAAAATGGGAATTATCCATTTGCGCCATCGTGGGGAAACAAGTGAATGAAGAAAATACTCATGGTGTTAAAAACACTACCTGTGAAACGCAAATCTCAGATGCGCCGAGCCCTGGAATCAAAAAGTAAACAGAGAGGGATTAATACGAAATACCCTCGAATATAATATGGAGGAATCAACAATTATATGCGGAGACGGGACGAACAAGACCCCACCTCATAAAGCTCCACTGATTAGTAGACGTCTGCCTGAAGAGATGCGAAGCACGCTACACAGGAGGCATAAAACAAATTAGTCTCATTTTATGAAATCACCAGATTAGGGTCGACGATAACCCTGAAAATGGAAACCAACCACACTTTGCGCTGAGAGTATAACTTGAAAATTGTAAAACAAGATGCATTCACCTTACGGATGATTGAATATATACTTAGAACCGACGTATGGCCAATTACGAGCAACTTCCTGAATCATTCAAACCTACAATAGGAAAAAAATGAGCGCGGAGGTAATTACCTGACATTGTGTTGGTGAAACAGAGGCACCATAATTCTTCTCTGCAACGGAGAATCGCAAACCCTCGGCAGAAGTAGAATTGTGTAGACGTAGAGGAGCACAACAAATTGATGAACGCAGAAAACCGACTTAACTCTACACCCAGGGCTTATATAATTCTTCGAAAACCATCTGAACCCTAACTGAAATTGATCACCATCGTCCACTTGGCAGGATCGTAGAAGCTAAGTCACGGATCGAAGGGTAGCAATGGAGAGTTAAGACCGTCGTATAACATTTATGGGGGTAGATCTGAATTGAATTCATATGTCCTGTGCATATACCGACGTGAGTGTTGTACACCACGTAGGCTGAGCATGCCAGCGACGTGGATTCACCACGTAAGCAAACAAAGGGGTATGGAAAACCACATAAACCATACAATACTCATTTAATTATCATGACGCTTGACGTGGATAAAAATTTCACCGCGGCGATGCACAGAGAAACCCAAATCAATTGTGACTATACGCTCTACGTGAAGAATGATCCCAATGCCCAGTACCATATCTTAAATCAATTAAAAATCTTATGTACAATGATGTGTGGTCATATCAACCCAGGCGTATATACATGTTAATGCCAAATGCATGAAAAAGTCAATTCATAATATTATGTACATCGAATTATATGGAAAATCGATACCCCAAAGTCTATACCAATATACATGACGTAAAAATTGTAGCTATGGATAGGGGAAGGGTCGAAATTGCCTTGGGCAAAGGCTCATTCAAATCATGTTATATAATACATGTTCATGGTCCATATGGTTGATTTTAGATTCAATAATTAAATGAGATATGTGACCCTTAAGTCAAAGGTGAGTTCTCGAGGTTATGCGAGACCTGTATAAAGAATAAAGTCATATAAAATTTTCCTCACACTTGGAGTAAAAACAACATAAGGTAAGAAGTAGTGGTAGAAGGTTTACTTGCGACATGATGTGATGATGAAAAGTATCATGGTGAAAAGATTTGAAATGTCATAATAAACCTATGCTTAAAAGCCTGAATTCGTGAAGGAAAATTTTTTTTTTCCTGTGTGAAATTTGGAGGTGTGACAAATGGTATCGGAGCCCAAGTTATAAAACTAGGCTGGTGACATTGTGCTCACAATTTTTGTGTACTTACTGTGTAATTTTATTGCTGTAACAAAAGGTTGTTTTTTTTTGTTCTTTTCTTTTCACTGACCTGTGCTATGTAGTGTACAGTGGGCAGTGGGGTGATAGAATGGAAGAAGGTGGAAAAATTTATGTAGATCTGCGTGCTGAGCCAGATCCCAATGCGGCCATGATGGCTATGTTGCAAAATTTGCAACAAGAATTGGCTGAGATAAAAAGCCAGAATGACAGATTGTCATTAGCCAGTGAGGAGCAGGAAAAGCTCATCAGGGAATTAACCTCACGGAACAGCCAAGAAGGCAAAGGTTCTGGAAAGAGGAAAAATGATGAATCTGATGAGGAAGATGCTATTAGGCATCAGAATAAGCATAAAAAGGAATTACAAGGGGAATTTCGAAAAATAAAACCTCCCTCCTATGATGGGGAGAAGGAGGAAGATGTTGAAGCCTAGTTGCTGAATATGATTAAGTATTTCCAGGTTTATGAATATGAAAGCAATCTGAAGGCCAGATTAGCTGTTTACCAGCTACAAGGTAAGGCTACCTTGTGGTGGGAGGAGACAAATATGGTGCATGCCATAGATGAAAATACAGTTACTTGGGAAGATTTCCAGGATAAATTCAAGAATCGCTACTTGAATGAGCGGTACTATGATGACAAAGCAAAAGAATTTCATGAGCTTAGATTGGGACAACTCACTATCGATGAGTTTGTTACTAAATTTACCAATCTATTAAGGTATGTACCTTACATAAGGGAAGAAAAGGCAAAGGTACAGAGGTTTATGAATTGTTTTCCTGTGGTATACAAAGAGAAAATTGAGTTTGACAACCCAAAAACAATGGACGAAGCTGTTAGAAAAGCTATATTGTGTTACCAACAATTCAAAGGAAAAACTAATCAAGGGAAAAGTTGGGTAAATAAGAATGAATTCAAAGGGAGAAAATAGAAACCAGCCTATCTGAAGAATTTTGGCAGAGATCATCATCGGAAAAGGTTTAGTAAACCCAAAGAAAGTCAAACTGCACAGTCTCAAGTGGCTTCAAAACCAATAGATGGAGACAGTAAAAAGGAGTGGACAGTCAGAATGAAGGAGCCCTTGAAATGTTGGGGCTATGGAGAACCCCATCTTTTGAGGGACTGCCCTCGTCGAAACATTCATATGCTCATGAGGGATCGGGAAGCGACAACAGTAAATGATATAGCCAGAAACATACCAACTATCAGTGCAGCCCTAGAAAATCAACAAGCAGAACATCAAGCAACCATGGTGGAAATGGAGGGTAAGATTTCTGACCTACCTGTTACTGTTCTGATTGATCCAGGTGCTTCTTTGAGTTACGTTATTCCAAAGATTGTAGAAAAATGTAACTTGAAAACTGAAAAATTTCAATAGTCATGGTTGGTATAGCTGGCCACTGGAACAAAAAGAAAGGTAACACATAAACTGCCCAGAACAGAAATCCAATTAAATGAGTTTTTACAGAAGTGAATTTGAACATTCTACCTTTAGGGTCATATGATCTATTGATAGGAATGGACTGGCTGGAAAAGAAGAAAGCTTTGATGAATTGCTGGGATAAGACTTTGCATTGTGTAGATGAGGAAGGGAAAATCTTTATTCTCCAAGGGAAATTAAAACCTATTTCTGTAAGACAAATTTCAGCATTGCAATTAAAAAGAACAGCTAGAAAAGGACACCAAGTTTATGCAGTGCATGTGGAAGAAACAAAATAGAAAACTGAAGAAGAATTACTGGATGTTGTACCAGTAATAAGAGAATTCAAAGAAGTTTTTCCAAATGAAATCCCTCATCTTCCCCCCAAAAGAGAGATTGACTTCTCAATCGATCTGGTGTCGGGAGCAACACCTGTTTCACGAGCACCTTATCGAGTGAGTCCTACTGAACTTATGGAACTAAAAATGCAATTGCAAGAACTGCTAGATAAAGGGTATATCAGACCGAGTGTGTCTCCTTGGGGAGCACCAGTGTTGTTCGTCAAAAAGAAAGATGGAACTTTCAGGATGTGCATTGATTATCGGCAACTGAATAAGTTGACCATTAAAAATAGATATCCTTTGCCTAGAATTGATGATATTTTTGATCAAGTGAGAGGAGCTTCAGTATTCTCGAAAATTGACTTAAGAACTAGTTACCACCAGCTTAGAATTAAAGAGGAAGACATCAGCAAAACATCCTTTCGAACCAGGTATGGCCACTACGAATTTGTAGTCCTACCTTTTGGTTTGACAAACGCCCCTGCCACATTCATGTGCCTAATGAACAGTGTGTTAAACAAGTACTTGGATACATTTTTCCTTGTGTTCATAGATGATATTTTAGTTTACTCAAACAGTGAGGAGGAACACAAAGAACACCTGAGGATAGTATTGCAAACTCTAAAGGAATATCAGCTATACGCTAAATTTAGCAAATGTGAGTTCTATAAGGACAAGATCCAATACTTGGGTCATATTATTTCTGAACAAGGTCTTGCTGTTGACCCGGAGAAGATAAAGGCTATAAAAGAATGGCCAGTACCTGCTGATGTTTCAGCAGTTAGATCATTCATGGGGATTGCCGGCTATTATCGCAGATTTGTGGAGAGATTTTCTGCCATAGCACATCCCATCACTTCCTTACAAAGGAAAGGTGTCAAGTTTGAATGGACTGAAAAATGCCAAAACAATTTCGACCAATTAAAACTGCAAATTACTACATCCCCTATACTGAAGATTGTAGATCCTGATAAGGAATTTGTGGTATGTACGAATGCATGTAGAGAAGGATTGGGAGGAGTTCTTTTGCAGAAAAATTCAGTGATTTCCTATGAATCCAGGAAACTGAAGATACACGAACAGAATTATAGTGCCTATGATTTAGAATTAGCAGCTGTTATTCATGCTTTGAAAATGTGGTGGCACTATCTTCTTGGAAAAAAAATTACATTGATGACTGATCATATTAGTCTCAAATATTTCTTTTCCCAAACTGATTTGAATGCGAGACAAGCCAGATGGCTATCCTTTTTAAGTAAGTTTGACATGGACATAAAACATATTAGAGGGAAGGAAAATAAAGTTGTTGATGCATTGACCAGAAATGCTTGTCAGAATACCAATAATATTGGAAGTAGTGCTCAGATTGTTGTAGAAGAATTGCTGAATAAGGCAGCAAACCAAGACCCAAATTATGAAACACTTCTCGTGCAATTACAGAAAAAGGAGAAAATTGATTTCACTCAAAACCAAAAAGGGCTGATCTGTTATAAAAAGAGATTGTATATCCCCCATGTAGAGTCCTTAAAAAGAGAAATTCTGGATGAGTACCACAAACAACCTTATGCCGGACATCCAGGATATCAGAAAATGTTAACAGCCCTAAAAAAGAAGTTGTTCTGGCCAGGAATGAAGAGAGATGTAGCAGAATATTTAAGTAGATGCATGGAATGTCAATTAGTTAAGGTTGAACATCAGCATCCTGCTGGCCTTCTGAACCCTTTGCCCATTGCCGAATGGAAGTGGGACACCGTTTCCATGGATTTCATTACAGGGTTACCCAAAACCAAATACCAGCATGATTCTATAATGGTAGTAGTGGACACTTTAACCAAAGCTGCTCACTTTATACCAGTGAAATCCACCTTTGGAACATCTCAAGTAGCGAATGTGTTCCTGAAGGAGGTATTAAGGCTCCATGGGGTTCCTAAGGTGATTGTTTCTGATAGGGATGCTAAGTTTACAGCAGCCTTTTGGAAGGGATTATTTGGAGGAATGGGCACTAAATTGAATTTTAGCACTGCCTACCACCCTCAGACTGATGGTCAAACGGAAAGAACTAATCAAATTTTGGAGGACATGCTGAGAATGTATGTGATGGATAGACCCTCAAAGTGGGAAGATTTATTACATTTAGCTGAATTTGCCTATAATAACAGCTATCAATCCTCCATCAAAATGAGTCTGTTTGAGGCACTGTATGGAAGGAAGTGTCGTACTCCTTTGAGCTAGAGTCAGCCAGAAGACAAAATAATGTTGGGACCTGATGCTTTACAAGAAATGGAAGGAATTGTCAAGAAGATACAAAAGAACATCAAGACAGCACAAGATCGCCAGAAGAGTTATGCAGATAAGAAAAGAGTGCATAGAGAATTTAAAGTTGGGGAGCATGTATATTTGCGTATTAAACCCAAAAAGAGCACCCTTTATGCTGGGAGTTGTGCAAAATTGGCCCTAGATATTGTGGTCCCTTTGAAGTATTAGAAAGGGTGGGACCAGTGGCTTACAAGCTAGCCTTACCACCCCATGTTAGAGTTCATGATGTATTTCATGTTTCATTGTTAAAAAGATATGTGCATGATGCTTCTCACATAGTTGATTGGAATGTTGTACAGGTGGAACCAGAAGGGGAGTTTCTGCCAGAACCGCTTCAAATATTGGAGCGAGAAGAAATTGAATTGAGAAGCAGAACGGTAGCAAGACTAAAGGTGCAGTGTAAGCACTTTACTACTGAAGAAGCTACCTGGGAACGAGAGACTGAAATGATGGAAAAATATCCATTTTTATTTGCAAAATAAACTCTAGTGGTTGAATAACAACACCAAGGACGGTGTTTATTTTCAGAGGGGGAATATGTAACACCCCCAATTCATGTGATTGCATTTTAAAGTTAGATACTTGAACTTTAAATCCTAAGGGGAGTGGACCCCAAAGGATAATTATTTTGTGAATGTAATTAAACATTTAAATGAGGAAATGAATAAATTATTGTGGTGCAGATTGACCAAAATGAGATGATGAGATCACTTGCTAAATCTGTGAGGATGGATGAGGCAAATACTTCCCCACAACCTTTCAAAAATCCTTGAAAGATAGTAAGTTTTAAATTTAGATTTTTGAGGAAAAATCTGAATTTCCCCAATGATGAGGAAAGTAGTTGGGAAGAGGTAAAAAGCTGGAAAAGCTGAGGAAAAGCATAAAACAACTTTAAAGAATCCCTAAATTGGGAAGCCTAGGCAAACAGGAAGAAAAGCATCCTGAGATTTTGGACGCAGAATTAGAAACATGCTTTGGGGAACAATAGCTTAAATAAGTTGCTCTTGTACAGATTAGGGGTTGATATATTCCAGGAGGTGATCCTAGCTCGGGGGTGAGTTCTGGGAGACAGAAGAACTCTAAGGTTGGGAGGTTGGTCTACTGCACGAGTGGTATGTCTCTGAGTTAAACTGTCTTCCTGTTTATTATGGCATGAATTGGCTACATATAAAAACAAAATTTATCTCTAAGGTATTAAATTTTAGTAGTCTACATTTAACAGAACTTAATCATCAGGCAGTAACCTGATAATTCTGTATAGTTGTAGAGGAAGATCCTGTAAAGTAGAATTCCATAGAAAGTCTAAACCAAGATTGGCTTAAATCTGAGGAAAACTTGTTCTTTCAGGAAAAAGTTGTGAAATTTGTTTAATCTGCTTCTGTTTCCTAGCATAATTTTTATATAGCTACAAGAGAGATAGAAATTGAATTCAGTGTAGTATACTGGATTAACAGCAGGAAATGAATTAAAATTTATACTGTGTATGAAAGAACGGAATGAGAGACTTTATAAACTGACCTCAGGGTCAGCCAACCATTCCATTATAATTCCAGAAAATTAAATTGTCTAAATCAACAAGGTTGTATATAAGCCACATTGAGTCTAGTGGAGAAAAGGAGTAAATATTTATAAAAAAATAACAAAAGAGTTATCATAGACAATGGCCTCATGAAACTACTCTAATATTATAGCACTGAAAATGATTACATGGAGTGCAGAAATTATGATTAAACAGTTGGGAGGTATAGGAGCAAAGAGTAAATTATTTTCAACAGTATATACAGTAACATATATGTGACCACTATTTCCCTTGAACAAGAGGAAAAAGGGCATGAATTCCAATCCCATAACCAGCTCTACAGAAACACCTACCACCAAACACATAGGTAGGAAAAAACTGTATATAGATATAAGTAAATGGGAAGAAACTGGCAAATAGAAATATATATATATACAACTTTGGAAAATAGCGGAATATAAATTCTATAATTTTATACATATTAACCATATGGTTATAAATGAGAATGGACTCATAGTTCCCTACATGCCATTCATATGTCTAGACAGATAATGGTAAAACAAGTTCAATGTAACCATGAACAGAGGAAACTGTAACTATGATACAAGTACCAGAGTGGAGATTTCTATCCGCAGACAAGAATGAACGAAGTACATCAGAAGACGAGATAAAAATCACATATAACTATCTGGAAATTCTGATGAATGCAACTAAGAAATCTGGAGCAACATTAGTATTACCGAGAACCAAATATTGTTCAGACGAGCAAACTAAACAAAGCAAAATTTCATGGTATGAAATCATATACACGATTCATATAGTCCATGTACATTTATACTGTGGCATAGTATACCAAATTTGACCTACGACAATAGGGAGTACATATATGTCCAAAAATATAGAAATACATGCTGAGCCTATCAGGCTGGGGTATAAAACTCACAACCCCTATCTCAACAGAACAAATTTAAACGAGCGGCATCCAGGAGTGACAACGATAACAAGAAAAAAACAAAACCACGACTCTGATAGAGTCTTGTTCCTCAAGGAACACTGTGCAACTTCACAAGAGAACAATGTTTCGACACCCATGAAACAACGCAACAGAAGAGGGGAAGTAATCCCATAAGTATACCAACCTGGACGGCCAAGAGACTGATGTTAGCATCCATAACGATTGAAAGGGTTACTAACTGCTATCATAAGCATACAAGAGCTCTCCGGTTACCTGTAGAAAACAAATTCAAACCCAAAATGGGAATTAGCCATTTGGCCATCGTGGGGAAACAAGTGAATGAAGAAAATACTCATGGTGTTAAAAACACTACCTGTGAAACGCAAATATCAGATGCGCCGAGCCCTGGAATCGAAAAGTAAACAGAGAGGGATTAATACGAAATACCCTCAAATATAATATGGAGGAATCAACAATTATATGCAGAGATGGGACGAACAAGACCCCATCTCATAAAGCTCCACTGATTAGTAGACGTCCGCCTGAAGAGATGCGAAGCACGCTACACAGGAGGCATAAAACAAATTAGTCTCATTTTATGAAATCGCCAGATTAGGGTCGACGATAACCCTGAAAATGGAAACCAACCACACTTTGCGCTGAGAGTATAACTTGAAAATCGTAAAACAAGATGCATTCAACTTATGGATGATTGAATATATACTCAGAACCAGCGTATGGCCAGTTACGAGCAACTTTCTGAATCATTCAAACCTACAATATGAAAAAAATGAGTGCGGAGGTAATTACCTGACATTGTGTTGGTGAAACAGAGGCGCCATAATTCTTCTCTGCAACGGAGAATCACAAACCCTCGGCAGAAGTAGAATTTTGCAGACGTAGAGGAGCACAACAAATTGATGAACGCGGAAAACCGACTTAACTCTACACCCAGGGCTTATATAATTCTTCGAAAACCATCTGAACCCTAACCGGTATTGATCGCCATCGTCCACTTGGTAGGATCGTAGAAGCTAGGTCATGGATCGAAGGGTAGTAGTGGAGAGTTAAAACCGTCGTATAACATTTATGGGGGTAGATCCGAATTGAATTCATATGTCCTATGCATATACCGGCGTGAGTGTTGTACACCACGTAGGCTGAGCATGCCAGCGACGTGGATTCACCATGTAAGCAAACAAAGGGGTATGGAGAACCACATAAACCATACAATACTCATTTAATTATCATGACGCCTGACGTGGATAAAAATTTCACCGCGGCGATGCACAGAGAAACCCAAATCAATTGTGACTATACGCTCTACGTGCAGAATGATCCCAATGCTCAGTACCATATCTTAAATTGATTAAAAATCTTATGTACAATGATGTGTGGTCATATCAACCTAGGCGTATATACATGTTAATGCCAAATGCATGAAAAATTCAATTCATAATATTATGTACATCGAATTATATGGAAAATAGATACCCCAAAGTCTATACCAATATACATGGCGTAAAAATCGTAGCTATGGATAGGGGAAGGGTCAAAATTGCCTTGGGCAAAGGCTCATTCAAATCATGTTATATAATACATGTTCATGGTCCATATGGTCAATTTTAGATTCAATAATTAAATGAGATATGTGACCCTTAAGTCAAAGGTGAGTTCTCGAGGTTATATGAGACCTGTATAAAGAATAAAGTCATGTAAAATTTTCCTCACACTTGGAGTAAAAACAACATAAGGTAAGAAGTAGTGGTAGAAGGTTTACTTGCGACATGATGTGATGATGAAAAGTATCATGGTGAAAAGATTTGAAATGTCATAATAAACCTATGCTTAAAAGCCTGAATTCGTGAAGGAAAAAAAAAAAAAATTTCTGTGTGAAATTTGGAGGTGTGACAAACACAATATATAAATGATTAGTTAATTTGTTCTACTAATCCTCCTAGTCAATGGGATCTAGTTTCCGCAACTATATTCAGTCATTTTCACATCCATAAATTTCTTTGACAGAAACCATATCAAGTCCAGTTTGGAATTCCACTGGAAAACCATCACAAGAATTATAATGACCACAATTGGTCCAATATAGGATTCCTCTTAGCGGCATCCTTCCTATTCCTCTGAAAACGTCCCATCTATGAGGAATTTTTGGGCCTCCTCCAACACACTCCAAAATCAACAAAGTTATCTCATATTATTTCCCCTCTTCACCATATTGGACAACTCTTTTTCCTTACTGGGATAATATATCTCTAGGGAGAGTAAATTCAGGAAGGAAAGTACCATCAACCCCTCCAGCAAGGCCTTTCACAACTATCCACAACTTTCTGGAATGTGAAATTATATTTTAGCACTCTTTCCCACATTAATTTACATAGTAAACCATATTCACATTATCATTAAAACAAAAGAAACATTTATGAACATAATGCATCGATACAACATGGGTCCACAATATCTAGATTGACAAGAAATATAACCAATGTAGAAATTAATCGTAGATTCAATATTTCTCATGTAATGTTCTAAAGCATAATACTTAAATATGCTCTACTCATCTGTGGAAATAAATTCATGACTGAGAAGAAATACCAATAACATGCTACATGAATCAAATAACACACATAACACAAGTAAATATCTAGGGGAAATATGTTGCTCAAAACCCCTTCCTATCTGTATTGTATTAATTAATTAGTAACGAAGAAATATAATCTTTCTTAAGGCTTGAACAATCTTTGCACAAATATAATCTATCTCACTGCCTCAGAGACTAACTCTGGCCAACACTTATCTAATTATGTTTCCTGCCAAGCTCTTATTTCATTGTGTTATTTCCTTGGGAATTAGCCCTCTATTAATTAGGGAAATCCCCATCCCGAACTATGCAATCCATATAGGTCATTCTCTAATTGCATGCACCACTTATACAACTTCGATAATTATACATCTGATAATATGCTTCCCTTAGACTCCAATCTCAACCGAGTAACTCATATTTCCTGCATGCATGAGTTAATTATGGTTGATTTATCAGTTTGGTTGATCACTGAGTATGCACTACATTACTAGACTTCCCACTAGTTACTCCAGTAGTGGGAACTATTTTAAATGACTTTAACTCAATTTAAATGAATTAAATTATTACAACTAAAATTAAACTCAACCTAGGCTCCTAAAATTTAGGAAACACTCTACATGACTCAAGTTTTGCCCTCAACTCAAATTAACTGAACCAGATAAGTCAAACTAACTTATTTAACACATTCTTGTTGTCTTATGATTTGGAATATCTTTTTTCTCCTAATTTAATTCAAGGCAAAATTAAATCAATATTTTCTTATTGAAATTTTCAACCCTTCCTCAACAAGAAAGGGAATATCAGATACCCCAATCATGTCTCTATGGAACTCGCATTTTCCTCTTGACAATGCCTTTGTAAAAATATATTCATCCCATTCCTCTATAGGAATGTATTCCAACAACATAATATTCCTCTGCACATAATATCATAGATGATGATACCATATATCTATATGCTTAGATCGAACATGAAAAACTAGATTTTTACAGTTTGATAAAGCTCTTATTGTCACAGTAAATCACATCAGGATCCATCATCTCACCAAATAACCCAATAGGTATCTTCCTTATCAAGATATCTTCACAACCTTCTTGACTAGAAACCATGTACTATGCCTCTATTCAACTGAGTGCAAATGATCTTTTCTTTGCGTTGTACCAAGAAACTATTGTCGATCCAATACTGAAGACTCCTCCTAAAAGGCTCTTTCGATATGATGGACTACCTTCCTAATCTCCATCTGTGAATCCTTGGAGCTTCACTCCCTCTTTTTGTTTTTATTAAAGACCATACTGAGTAGTGCCACTGAGGTATCTCAACACATGTTTATTATCCTTCTAATATATTTTTTTTGGTTTAACCATTGCTTGAATAAGCTATTTAACCACATAACACATGGTTTGTCATGTGTTCACCAAGTACACAAGTGAACCCACACGCTTCCTATAAATAGTGGCCTCCTCCTCCTCACCTAAAGTGGCATTCTCTTTCCTCCAACTTCCTAATAGAGGAGTGTCCATGGGTTTGCAACCCTTCATGCATAACTTAATTAGTATATTTTTGGAATACTTGCCCTAAGAGACAAATAGTTACCCATCTCCTTTCCATACTTAGAAACTGAGGAAATGATGCATGTGTTCCATGTCCTTCATCCTGAATTATCTTGCAAGATCATATTCGAAATATTTTATCAACTTCTAATCACCGGTTAAAATCAAATCATCGACATATAAAAATATAATCAACCATTTAGCTTCAACAAAAATATGGTAAATGTTTTCATCTGCTTCACTTTTGATGAAGCCCCACCTGGTGAAATATCCATCAATCATGGTGTACCAAGTACTAGGTGCTTGTTTCCATCCATACAACACTCTCTTGTGTCCACACACATTGTGACTCTTTGTCAAAGGTCTCAAATATTTATGTTTTTTCAATGTACACCTCCTCCTTAATCACTCCATTGAGGAATGTTGTCCTCACATCCATGTGATGGATTTTCCATCCCATTTGCATTGCAAGTGCTAGAATTGATTTGGTAGAAGAGTACCTTGCTACTGGAGAGAAGGTCTCCTTGCAATCAATTCCTTCTACCTAAGAGAACCCCTTGGCCTAAAATATAGCCTTGTGTTTCTTGATGCTTCCGTTTGTTGCTTTCTCTACCTTGTATATCCGCCTTGAACCTACCATTGACTTTTTCTCTTGTCTTGGGACCGCTTCCAAAACACTATTTCTGACTATGGAATCATATTCCTCTACCATGGCATCAACTCACATTCACTTCTACACTTCTTCCTCAAATGAGGATGGTTATGTATCAACTAGCTCACTCACCAGATCCATGTACCCAGTGTATCGATCCAGTAACATCCTCTACCTGCATTGTGATTTGGGTTCTCTCACATTCTCTCTAGAATCATGCAATAATTTTTCATCTTCCCTAGTGTGTGTTATGAAACTAACTCCAGAAATAGAAGAAAAGAGAGATCGACACCTTATAAATCAGCCACTTCGAGGGGGAAACCTCCAATACATTACATAAATGAACAATGATTGGATGATACAAATGAAAAAACCTCCTATCTATATATAGGAGTCCATGGGGACATAATATAATCCTAGGCGACCTAATAATAATAATATAAGGGCACAATAGTAACAATATGGGGGTTACAGGGGTACAACAATAACAATAAGGGGGCTACACTAACAAAAATAAGGGGATACACTAGTATTATAGGGACCTAACATGCCCCTCTCCTTCAAACGAGTGTTGCCCTCAACGCTTGATTATTTCTAGATGTTTCTATATAAAATTCTCATCTCCCATGTGGAATCTTCAACGGGTAAGTTCTTCCACTTACTGAGATACTCTGAAATTGATTGATTTGGTAGTTTTTGAGTTCTTGTTTATGTGACTGCTTCATAACTTTTTTCACTACAATGTTGATCTTCTTGTTGTTTCATTCAATTATACACCAAGGTTAAGTTATCCTTTGAGAGTTGGAGAACTTATTGTTGATGCTCGATGTGAAATTCCACTATTTTATCATCCATATTAGCTTTCATTTGATCCTTCAAACCATCCAAGTTAGTGTCCATTTTTTCTTTTAAACCATCTATGTCATCTTTTATTTCTCTTTGTAAGAGAAAAATTTCTTGCACTTGCTCTTGTAATTTTGACATATCATGTTGCAATTCTTCGTCTTCATGAGTCATAGTAGAGCCTTCTAAAGTCTTAATGGGTGTTGAATTATTTCTAGGGGGAATTTTAGAACATAATACTAATATCTATTCTACAATATGCCCTTGGAATCAATTCAAACTGATTTTTCACACAAGACTTATGCAATTCGAAAAAAAATACACACCTTTTTCTTTATTTTAAGGATCTCGATAATGAAACTGAATTAACTATTTAATTGTGAATCTTCAATATTTGAAATTTGGACTTATATTGTCCCTCTAAAGCCTCTTGCAAATGCCGCGTGTCTGACCTGATTTGGATTCTTCAAGGCAAAGTTATGCCCAATCTCCCACAATGACCTAATTATGTACTGGTTCAATAGAGCGAACTTGTACAGTGTGCCACGTGTCATTGTTTCCTCCTTAAAATCTGAGATTGATATACAGGAAACTACAATCTATTTAATTGAGACCAGTTTTTACAGAATTCCAATCCGATGCTCAGAGAGAGGGTTATGATGATTTTACCACGGTCACCTCTTTAAGATGAAATTAGGGAGCCTGAAACAACCCTAACTTCCACAGATCATATCTCTGAAAATATTGCAAACCAAGATCTAAAATTTTTACAAGATGTGCCTCAAGATTTCAGCTTCACTCTATAAAAAAATTTAGCTTTTGAACCTTAGCAGAAAAAAAATTATAGTGAAACTTCCACGATGACCTGTTTTAGGTGAAATTTAGGAGCCTAAAAACAATCTAGCTTCCACAGATAATATCTCCAAAAATATTGTGAACCAAGATCTGAAATTTTTAGACGACGTTCCTCAGGATTTCAGCTTCACTCTGTAAAAATTTCAGCTTATGCATCCTTTTTTTCTTCTGAATAGCTATATCTAAGTATGCTTCCCTATAAACAGCACCAAAAATGTAAGCCTAATTTATGGAACTAAATTAGAGCGTGTATTTCATTATCAATCTGGACTAGTAGACTTAGAAACATACCAGAAGATATGGATCTTAGATCTAGCTGGTTCAGGAGATCATTGTTTTAAGTTTTCGAAAAGAGAAATGCATGATGGGATATTAAAAGAAAGTATTCAAAATTACTCTATGAAAACATGTGAATGATAAAATTTAGATTTACTCTATGAAAAAATGTAGATGTAATCTACAAAATAATTCATATTTATTCTATAAAAACATGTAAATGATTTGTCAATGTCATTAATCTATTTTAGAATATGGAGAAGAGGATCCACTATAAGAGTCTGGGGTTTCCTTCCACATTCCTTCTATAACACCATTTCCAAGTAGCTATGAAAGCATAATGAAATGAAAGCATGTAAAGTTGATCTAGAAAGCAAGTAAGAAAGTGAAGCTTAATCTAATCCAATCCTCGTTCATGGAGAAGAGGTTATACTCTAAGATTCCTTGGTATCCTTCCACATTCAAACTAGTTATTGAACTGTAGATCAATCTTCACAAAATTAAAACATGGCCATTAATAAAATTTCATCATGAAAACATGTATAGGTATCTACAGCAAAGGAGAATAAACATTCATAATTAAATCTAGCATATTCACAGTTATAAACACTATGTAACAATAAAGTGCACTTAGCTCAAATGGGGTCCCTCCACTCTTGCGTGGTACACCTTAAACACAATCATCTATTGCAACTGATTCAAGCCATATGATGCATAAGAAAATGAGAGAGAACATGTTTTAATATTCAATTGTCTTAAGCAAATAACAATTCTCCACAAGTTCAAAGGAAACTTCTACTTATGAAAGCCTTGTTTAAATAGGCCAAAAAAGAACAAAAAAAGCTAAAAATACTAGATAACTCATAATTATCTTCAATCCACCTTACTAGGTCAAATTTATTAGCTATTTACACAAAATATGAGTGAATCGAAAAAAATCACAAAAATTCCCATATTTTATGCTAAAATCTGGGGATATTTCTGAATAGCTAGTCTAGTTTGACCAACATTTACCAACCCCAATCTAGTTTTTCTGGTACGAACCAATATGTATTCATCCATCCTTGATTCCCATAGTTTCTAGCTGTGTGTCTGGTTCGCACCTAGGTGTTCTGCAACCATGACTTCAAACAAGATATTACAGGCTTTTCCAGTTTTGTCATAATTTAACTTTAATGGTCAATTTTGACTAAAACACTAAAATAACTAAAAGACATGATTTAGCTATATTGATGTGCAAAATGGGTGAATATGATGATAGGATGATGAGAAAAAGTTGTAAAATAATGAAAACATGTATGGTAAAGGAAGCCAAAATTGGAAGCCAACAATCCTCTTTGCAAGATTTTATCAACTTCTCATCACCAGTTAAAATGGAATCATCGACATATAATACTATAATCAACAATTTAGCTTCAACAAAAATATGGTAAAGGTTTGCATCTACTTCACCTTTGGTAAAGCCCAACCTGGTGAAATATCTGTCAATCATGGCATACCAAGTAAAAGGTGCATGTTTCAATCCATACAATGCTCTCTTGAGTCTGCACACACTGTGACTCTTTGTGAAAGGTCTCAAATATTTTTGGTTGTTCAATGTACACCTCCTCCTCAATCACTGCATTGAGGAATGTTTTCCTCACATCCATCTGATGGATTTTCCATCCCATTTTCATTGCAAGTGCTAGAATTGATCTAGTACAAGAGCACCTTGCTACTGCAGAAAAGGTCTCCCTGTAATCAATTTCATGCACCTGAGAGAACCCCTTGGCCACAAATCTAGCTTTTTTTTCTCGGTGCTTCCATCTACTGATTTATCTACCTTGTATATCCTCCTTGAACGTACCATTGACTTGTGCTCTTGTCTTTAGACCACTTCCCAAACACTGTTTCTCACTATGGAATCATATTCCTCTACCAGGAATCAACCCACACTGGATTCTACACTTATTCCTCGAATGTGGATTGTTATGTCTCAACTATCTCACTCATCAGAGCCATGTACCTAGTGTACCGATCCAATGACCTACTCTTCCTTTGTTGTGATTTTGGTTCTCCCACATTCTCTCTAGAATCATGCAATAATTTGTCAACTTCCCTAGTGTGATTCATTCCATCTTTAGATCTCCCTACATGAATAGGTGCTTCCACTCTATACTCCTTTTCTTGTGGCTTATCCACAACATTCAAGGTTCTTCCATTGGATATTAAAGCTCCTCATATGCATGCAACTGAAGGTCCCTCTCAAGGGAACATATCGTGGCCTTCTCTTCATTGAACTTCACATTTCTACAAACAACTATCATCTTGTGAGATTCTAGGTACATATGATAGTTTTGATCTGTATCAATGTACCCCACAAATATCCCTAAATTTTCTTTCAACTATAGATTTCTTCTTACATCCTTGCAAACATGATAGTAAATTGATGAACCAAAGATCCTGAAGTGTGAAACATATGGTTTCTTCCTTGAAAAAGCTTCTTCTAGTGTACTCATCCTGAGAATCCGATGAGTACTCCTTTTCTACATATATACGATTGTGTTGCATGCTTCATCCCACAAGTGAAATTATAGGCCCTGATCATGTAACATTTCTCATGCAACTCTCACAATACTGATGTTCTTCCTTTTAACAACCCCATTCTGCTGTGGGTTACGGGGTGTTATTCGATCTCATTGAATATGTTATTTTGAACAAAATTTCTTGAACTCATTCAAAAAATATTCAACATTATTATCGCTCATGAGATCATTCACTTTCCTGTCATTTTATTTATCAACAAGTGTTTTAAATTCACAAAATTTGGAGAATGTCTGGTATTTCTTCTGCATGGTGAAAATCTAGTAATTACATGAGAAATAATCTACAAATATAACATATTACATGTTCTTGGTCGTGGAGGTTGTCGAGAAAGGTCCACACACATCTGAGTGAACTCTGTCAAGGGCTACTTGCACTCTAAACATTGTTACCGATGAAATAGGTAACCTGACCTTAAAACGGGAACTCTAGCCCAAAAAGACTCAAAAAACATGAAAAAACACCCCCAAAACAAAAAAAATGTATTCCAGAACACACTTGGTTTTTTTTTAAGGTCAAATTTCAACATTTTATAAAATTATGCTAAAAACAAAATTGTTTTTTGAAAAAAGGATTGAAAAAACACCCTCAAAACAAAACCAGTTGACGTTGGAATAACAAAAAAAAAAAAAATTGTCATATTTTTGACATTTTTAAAAATAGAAATAACATTTTTTAATTTTTAAAATTCAAACATTAAAAAAAAACCTAAATTAGAAAAAATAAAAACACTTTAAAGCTTAAAATTTAAAAATATATAGGAATGGAAAAAAAAAAAAAAAATTAATTCAAACATTAAAAAAATCCTAAAATTTAAGGAAAAAAAAATTTAAAAAATAAAAATAAAAAAAAATTAAAGATTAAAATTTCAAAATATATAGAAATAAAAAAATAAAAATATTAAATTAAAAATAAAAACAAGTTAAAAAAAGAAAGAAATTATAAAAAATAAAATATAGAAATTAAATTTAAAAAAGAAAAAGAAAATGTTTATTAAATTTAAAAAAAATAAATTAAAAAGAAAAAATTAAATTTTATGAAATATATTCAATTTTAATAAATTTAAAACTTTAAAATAAAAATTAAAATATATATATATATATATATATATTATTGAAATTAAAAGTAAAAAAATGAAAAATTAATTAAAAATAAAAAATGAAAAATAAAATACAATAAAAGTATTAAATTTAAAAAATATATATATTAAAAAAACAAATAGATTTTAAAAAATAAATTAAATTTAAATATATATATATGTATGTTAGATTTTATTAAATTTAAAAAAAAATGTTAATATTAAAATAACCAATTAAATTAAAAAAAATATATATATATTAAATTTTAATAAATAAATGAATAAACAAATAAATTTTAAAATAAAAAATAAATTTTAAATAAAAAAAATAAAAATAAAAGGTTAAAAAACTTTAAAAATCAATTAAAATTGATTAATTGAAAAAAATAAATTAAAAATAATATATTAAATAAAAAATAAAATAAAAGACAAATTAATTTGAAAATATTAAGTTTAACTAAAAGAATCTAATTTTAAATACACAATTTTAATTGAAATAAAAAAATATATAAATTTTATGTAATTAAAAAAATAATAATAAAAAAATTAAAAATTAAAAAAAATATATGTTAAATTCAAATAAATTAAAAAAACAAATACAAAATTTACTAAATTTTAAAAAATTAAATGAAAAAACTAAACATAAAATTTAATAATAAAAAAAGAATATGAAAAAATAAAAAATAAAAAAATACAAAATTAAATAAAAATTATTAACAAAATTTAGAAAAACAAAAATAAAAAACAAAAAAAATGTATAAAATTTAAAACAATTAAAAAAATTTAAAAATAAAATAAAAATTAAAACAAATTAAATTTCAAATATAAAAATTAAATTTAAAAAAAATAATTTTAAATTTTTTGAATTAAAAAAAAACAAATTAAAAAAATAAAAAATATTAAAAATTAAAAAAATAAAAAATAAAAAATAATTTTTTTTTGATCATGGTGGCGCCGCCAATCGGCCTCCCGCCCAGGTGATGGCGGAGGCCAGCCGCTAGGTGAGAGGCCGATTCTGCGAATCGCCCTCCCACGGCGAGAGGCCGATTTTGCGAATCGCCCTCCCACAGCGAGAGGCCGACTCCGCGAATTGCCCTCACGCGGTGGGAGGACGATTCCCGGAATTGGCCTCAGGGCAATTCTCGGAATCGACCTCTCACCACGGCAGGGCGATTCCCGGAATCAGCCTCCCGTAGCAGGAGGGCGATTCCTCGCATCGGCCTCCCGCAGCAGGAGGGCGATTCCCGAAATCGACCTCCTGCCGCTGGAGGGCGATTCCCGGAATCGGCCTCCCGCCGTGGGAGGGTGATTCCTGGAATCGGCTTCCCGCCCAGGTGGCAGCGGAGGCCAGTCGCTACGCGAGCGGCGAGGCTGCATGCAACCTCCCCGCCCACCCAGCGGCCAGTCTCCGCCGCCACCTGGGTGGGAGGCCGATTGGCGGTGCCACCACGATCAAAGTTTTTTTTTCTTTTAATATCTTAATTTTTAATTTGATTTTTTTTTTTAATTCAAAAAATTTCAAATTTTTTTTTTTTTATTGAAATTTTTTATGTTAAATTTAATTTGTTTTAATTTTTTTTCTTTTTTTTTAATTTTGTTTCTAAATTTAATATTTTAGATTAATTATTTTTTAAAATTTAAAATTTATTCATTAAATTTATTAAATTTTAATTTAATTTAATTTTTTTTTTAATTTTTTAGTTTATTTTCTTTTTCATTTTTAAAATTTGTAAATTGTTTCATTAAAAAAAACAGTTAATTTATCGATATTTGTTTTTTAATTATTTGCACATGGTTTTTTTCATTTATTTTTGTTTTTTACTGATAGTTTTCTTTTTATTATAATTCTTTTATTTTAATTTTCTTTTTCAATTTTAATTTTTTTTTTTTTTTCCTAATTTGTTTTTTTGTTAATTTTAAAATTTCTATTTTTGTTTTCTTATTATTATTATTTTAATTTGAATTTTTAATTTGAATTTTTTCTTTTTTGTATTTTATTTTTTTTATCTAAATTTTAATTTTGTAATTTAAATTATTTTAAAATTTTCTATTTTATTTTTTATTTTATTTTATGGATTTTTTTAATATCTTAGAAAAAAATGTTTCTGATGTTTTTTATTTTTTATTTTTTTGGTTAATTTTTGTATTTTTTCTTTAAATTATGTGTTTTTTTTTCAAATTTTGTCATTTCTTTTGATATGATTTTCGAATATTTTTGTTTTTTTAAATTTATTTTTGTTTAAATTTTTTATTATTACTAGTTAATTTTCTTTTTTTTTACATTTTTATTGGTTTTTTTTATTGTTTTTATATATATTTTTTTTATCTAAGTTTTTTGTTTTATTACCAACATGAAAATCACCACTCTAAAAAAAAAAGGTTGACGCTACATCAATACATTTCAAAATTAGCATGAAAATCACTAACATTTTAAAACAAATATTCATACTTCATAAATAAAAATATTAGAGTGTCAAAAATGTGCTAAAAAAAAAAAGGTGATTCTGCATCACCACTTTTCAAAATCGCGTGCTTTTTATGCTACCCAAAAAAAGTAGGTAGAAGTGCAGTTACCTATTTCATCGGTAACAGTGTTTCTGCTATCCTTATCATGAAATGTGCCTTTGGTGTTCTTCCCTAGTGTACACCATTTGCATGTATCCCGTTGCTCTAGTACACCCTTGGGAAGTCGTGTAGAAAGGTTTTGCATGATATTCAAAGCTCCATGGTGAAAATTTCCAAGTCTCCTACACCAGAATTCACCGATGTCTCGGCTCTATACCTTATCTTCTTTCGTGCTCAAATCATCATAGTATTCTACATCTGATTTTAGTGGTACTCAACCCAGCACCTGATCTACTTCACTTCTCTAGTGGAAATGTGACGAAGTAAATCTTTTCCTTTACTAAATATCACATCGTAGCCACAATTTTCCAATAAAGGAACTGAAACTAAATTACTCTTCAGACCTGGAATATATATGACATATTTTAATGTGAGGGGAGAACTAGAATCCCTCTAAAAGTAAATGTAATGATATTGATCGCGCTATAACTTCCATCATCTCCCAAATTTATGTGCATCTAGAGGTCCTTCTCCTCCAGGTCACTAAAAAATTATTTGTTTCCATTCATATGGAATGAGGCTCTATTATCTAGATACCACACACTACCTATCATTGATATCACCATGCATGCAATGAGGGTGAAATCCAACTCCAATTTTTAAGCTAGAGCTTCCCTAACTAGCTTTTATAGCCAAGTCTTACTACTCAACTAACTGCTCATTTTTAACATATAAAGAAGTTCTTCCAATAATATTTTAAATCACTCTATTGCCCTCTTCAGCTCTGATACCACTTGTAACATCCCCAGGTAACCTCGTATGCTAGAATGCATAGGATCATAAAATTTTTACACTTGAGTTATCACATGTGGCTATCCAAAATTACTATTCCATATTTCTCATTAACCACTAGAGAGAATCTTCATCATTACATAAAATAACTTTATTAAATGAACAGTAAGTTACATAACCATTAACAACCACTATTGTAGCATATTAACATAAAAAAAATTATGCAACCTTACATAATTTTCATGATTCCTTTAACTAGATTAATTAACCACATACTTCATATTATAAACATCAGCTCAATCAAGGAATCCACATCATAAAAGTGGCACAACAAGAAAGCACATCATTAGACACCGATATACCTTGGAAGCCTGATAGGGTGAAAACAAACAAACGTTTACTTTTATTATTAAAAATTCTTGAGTGTTTTCACCACTAAATCAATATTTATAAGGGATTCCATCCCTTAACCATTATGATAAAATATTACAAAGAATCATCTCATAAAAAAAATAATTCATTATATGTTATTACAGTCATCATGACATCATTTACCGATAAACCCTAACGAATTATGTCTTTAGGGCCTAGTTCTTGCCATCAATGAATTATTCTCCTACCGACATAACGTTAATTTGGATAAATCAATAACTTATGGCCTCACATATGGTAAACATAATCCATATTTTCATTTGTCACAACCTTTTCCTTAAACTGTTACTATCAACAATGTTTTACATCATGATTAAATTAAGTTTTAGTAAAAAAATTCTAAATCTATACTAGTGATGTTTCACCATACTTACACAAACATTCATCAAATGAAAATGAAATATCGTGACATGCTTCCTTTAACAATGTTGCATATGCAGTAGTTATAAGTGTGTAGCCATCAATGCATGTCTATAAACAACACCACATTAAATAATATTTCTCCTAGCATAAGTACACATTCTTGCAATACAAATCACTACAACTCTCCCAAAATTCCTTTAAAGGAAACTAAGACATAAGTTATGATATTCGTTCTTGCGAACTAAATGAACTTTATCAAAAAAACTAGCCCTTCAACTATTACTTTTGGTGCATGCAAATATGTAAAGAAAGCTAACACAATGAATGTTGTTCATATGCATGAAAATCCATATACTTTCCAAAAATATATTTTCGAGTGTAGCCTAAGAAAACATGTTGAAATTCCCCGCATGCAAATGTATATTCTTTCTAGATGTTAGGAAGATGAATCCTAACAGAAATCTCACATGCATATACATCTTATTTCAAAAGAAGCTAAGATAATGATTAAAATAGCATAAAAATAATCACATATAATTTATCTAAATAAATGTAGCTCAATAGTTATTCTATCCATGCAAAGAACAATGAGTATAACATAATGAGTATTCTTTGTGCATGCAAGAGCTTATCATAATAGCCCTTCTTTAATGTATGCAATACATATTGTCTTCTCAACAATTCTACGATCATTAGCTATTATTTTCATGTAACAAATACATACTTCTCTTGCAAAAGAGAGTTAATATAACCCCAATTCTCTATCTTTCTACATGCAAGTTTAGCATGCTTCCCTTTCAAGAAATTACCATAGCTAACCATATTTTATGCATAAAAAATAAATTATCTAAATACTAAAGCATATTTTCTATTTCATAATAACTACCATTTGTGCATGCAACAAGTATCTTTTTTACACAAACGCACAATTGTTTCAAGAAAGTTCTTGTATAAAAAAATTCATATCCATCTTTTAGGAAGACAAGCTTTATTTTCATCAATTGGTGCACAAATTCTATGCAATCTTTTTTCACTCAAATCGTTCTTGTTTTTAAACAAACAATATGAATAATATATGCATACATATTCACAAAAACCCTTCCAAGAAAATTAATTTAATTAACTTTTCTGTGTATACACAAAATTTCAGAGCATGCATCCTTTATTTTTTTACATAAAATACTTATGCAATATTATATATATTTTTAAAAGACAAGCAATGTTGCTTTCTCTTCTTTTAAATATAAAAAGATTGATATCCAAATTCTACTTTAAGGAGTAATGATAAAAGTACTTATCTCTTGAGCGTAGTATCCATGAAATCAGTGACTTGCAGGCCAAGATGTTAAATGTTAGACGACTTCAATGCAATTCAGTCACCATCATCCTTTTTTTATAGAGCATTCATTCCCAATGGATGCACCAATTGCGGAACTTTATCAAACCAAGAAATAAGCATCTTTACACAATTCGACTCCGAGAGACATAATCTATTATATGGGAAGGCTTGAACTGTCGTGCCAAAATACTATCTCGGTAATATAGTTTCCTTATGCAGTAAATAGATTTATGATCCTACGCTTGTTTGGGACTCCGAGGAATATCAATAAATAGGTGATTGGGCTGTAATTTCACAATACGCGAGTCTAGCCTTTTTCCATCTGTGTGAAGCTTACTAAAAATATAGTGGCACGCTCACATGATGTGATTCATAGTGTTGCAGATATTACTGGCCATCTAATTGTTGTCCCATATTACGGATTTAATCGTTTCTTACCCGTCTTGTGGGAGTACAATAGGGATATTACAAATAAGTATTGATATTCAAATATATATTTATAAAAATTGAACTAAATTAAAAAACAATATAAAACAAATAAATATATTTTTGAAATATAGTTTGTGTGACCATAAATAAGAGATGAAAAGATAAAACATTTTAGAATGTGCTTTGAATACTAATTAGTATATGTTTTTTTTATCTTTGAATCTATCAAGTATTGAGAGTGATCAAATCTATCAAGACTCAAATATTTTTAGTGCAAAGGTCTAAGAAATGTTTTCACTTCTAAAGATTTGATTCCTCTCCTCTCTTAGTATATATTTAGTTAAAATGAATCTATGATAGCTCTTAATAATATTATTTAAATTTCACATTTTTAAATAAAAAAATATTCTTATTTTAAATTTTATTAAAAGTTTGATTTAATCTCTCTAGAATCCATGGAAATTTTTTTGTAGTAGTGAGGATAAAGGGTTTAAATATAAAGTAATTATAACTATTTTTTTAGATTTAATTTATAAAAAGGTCTTGTGTAAACATGCAACATTTTGGAGTTTAATCAAACTAGTTTAGTTTGGCTAAATCTTAACTTTTGTTGTTTAAAATGAGTTTGTAACAGCATATATAGATTCAACACATGGCACTACAATTGAGGAGAGTTTGGAATTGAGGAAAGTTTACAACTCAAACTTGTCATTTCAAAAAACATCTCCCCACAATTTAACTTAGAAAATACTAAAATCCTTTCAAACTATAGAATAGATAGACTAACCCAAAAACAAATGTTATACAATTAAATTAACATAAGATATTTATAAAATATTTGGATTGGGAAATGAATTATGGCTCTTGGCATGTGTCATTGAGAAGCCACCATATTGGCCCATGATATTGTAACAAAGTTGATTTATAAGTTAATAATATCCATTGCAATGTAAGAGTGGATATCCCTAGTCAAAAATATTGTTAGATTTAAATTATTAAGTTTTTATGTCGTTATTAATTAAATTTAAATATGGTTAAAATAATTATTTTAATTTATATGATAAAATTGATCTTAATTTATAGGCGCCATTTGTATGTTATATATTTTAATGTGATATATATATATATATATATATATATATATATATAATTGTTTGTAATTTTATTAATAACAAGTGCATTCATATATTGTAGTTGAGGACCATGTGTATGTGGTTCAAACGTTTATGGTGACTACCATACCAGTATTTACATTTACCAGAATAACTTGATTTTCTCTTGTTAACATTTGTCCTTTTGAATTTTATGCCAAACCCTAAGCAATGGAGTAGCCATCTCATCAGTTTCTGATATTTCTTACACTTATTTGTCTAGGTTTGAGCTCGCAGGGACGTGGGATCACTTTGTTCCACCTAGCCCTCGATTGTTTCTCTTTTCCTCAAGCTGATTTTCATGAATCTGGATCATGTTAAGTCGTTAGGTTTCTTTTTTGGTTTAGCCTTCTCCTTTCGCTTCTAGTCTCCCTCCTCGTTACCAGAACCTTGTTGATTTATTACCTTTGGATGTTATTGGATCTCTCCCATTTCTTCATCTTCCTTTGTATTCTATGTACTTTTCTTTGTCCTTTTCTTTGCTTGTGAGCATGTATTCTACAAATGTCATTTCTAATGGTAGATCTGACACCTAAAAGCAGTATTTTCAAAATGTAACCATTGTTTCCAGTTGAATTATTTGTGCATTAGATGAACATGATCTAGAAGGCATTTACTTAATTCCATATCCATAAATATTCATGCAAAAGTCAATATACCTTTGTCCATATATTTTGGATCTATCTTTAGGACTCTCCCCAAAGAATTTCCAATTCCTTATATGACTTGGTGGTTCCAAAAGGGGAGAAGAATATTATGTAACCTTACCCTTACCAAATTTCAGTAACCACCATAGAATCAAAGAAACCATGGAGTTATAAAGAGACCTTCCCTTCCCCAAAACCCTGTTCCTTCATTTATGGCATATTCCAAGTCTTTCTTATTAAATAAATAGACCACAAAAAACCCTTCACACACAGATAAATATCAAAATATTTTGTCCAATTGAGGAAGATCCACTAAATTAGATATTGAGATTTGAGTCAAAAACCATTAAATAAATATATAATAGCTTTGGCTTTTAAAACATTGAAAAGACCATTCATTTCTGGTAATTCTGTTAACACATTTGGATCTTTCTCCATATTCTCTACTATGTATGGACCTGGAGTTGTCATATTTCAGGATTTATTTTTGAGGTGTGGCAACTTTCTCTCTCAAAGCCTCCTTAAATGAAACCGGACCCCTGCCAGAAGAATATGATCCACGAGGCTCCACTTTGCAATCTTAAATTTAGGTAAATGGTGGATTTCCTTTGTATACCATAATCAATTAACTAAAGCATATTCTGCAACACCATCCTACAACACCTTTATAGCAAAATTCAGACTTTGTAAAGATGTTGGTATACCTGAGGTATTTTGAATACTCTTTTTTAAGATCTTTCACTAGATTTGTTCCCCAAACCCTTAGCAAGATCTATTTTCCGTTAAGAGTTTTGAAGAAAACATGGAACAACTCCTCCTTATATAGGTCTATGACACCATGGTCTCTTCTCTCTTTGTCTTTCCATAATAAGAAATTTTCCACTTAAAGTTTTCAGAAAAATTTGAGATTCTTCCTTAGTGTTCAGATCTGAGGCCCCATGACTCTGATCTGAGCATATGGAAGCTCAAAATGTAGATATGGAGTATAGTGTTCCAGACATCACCGATCTAATCCAAGTTCTATCTACCTTCAAGCTTTAAACTCTACCTGGATTCTGATCCAAAAAAAAAGAGGACTCGACTCCATGAAAAAAGACATGGATCTAGATCACATATGCGTGATATAGATTGGGTGTGAATCTGGTATGGAGTCGCCTATATTTCCAACACCTGTTTCAAGATGAGGTTTTGACAAGCCTCACTATCAAAACCCTGAAACAAAATCCGTAGCCCATTTTCTTTTTCAAAAAGAGAGAAACCTGCATAAAACTCGTTGTTGTGAAAATTCGAGATTTGTTGGATCATTCAAGTCTCCTTGCCATTAAATATTGCAACTCTGATCCAAAGCTCGGTGTCCTGTGTTACAATGAAAAAGCTAGCCATTTCAGCGATTTTTCAGATTTTCTTAGCTTTGTTTATTAATAATTGAGTTAATATTTAAATATTTACGCTAATTTATTATTTTTAACATTTTTATATACATTAAGCCAATATTTAAATGTTTAAGCCTATTTAAAATCAATATAACATGTCCTCAACGATGAGTCCTATATTACTCATGATGAATTTTATATTACTTGTAACTTTTTATTGCATGGCCCATACTATGTTGTTGGCTTTAGCACACTACAAAAATTTAAAATATTATAGTAAATATGTGTATTTTAATATTCCTAGGAGCATTTCGATTGGAGATGACATTAACATGAAGTGGTATAACGTTCTGATTCACCTGTAAGTGTGAAACTTGGTATAACCTTCTGATTCACATATAAGTGTGAAAAATTCTAATTCACATATAAGTGTGAAACTGTATATCACCAGTATCGTACAAACTTAGTTGTCCATTCCTCTAAACATAATGAGTGTGTTTTAATTAAAATACTTGAAATTTATACAATAATTTTAAAATATGAAAATAAATCTATTTTCCTTTTAATAAATGTAAATAATAAATTTAAAAAAATAAAAATTACTGAATATAAAACAAAAACAAAATCACAAAACATTCCAAAAGATTTTATCATATCACATAATGTTTTAGAAGTTTTTATCGTCATATTCTTAATTGAAAAAATCTAAAATTTATTTTGAATATTTTATTTATATGATTAATTTTAATTTTAATTTTTAAAAAAAGATATTATATTTTCTAATATAAATATATAAAGTAAAATTATTATAAATGGAAAAACAATATGTAAAAATAGAAATAAAAAATATTAACCCATCAAGTCATTGGAAGACACACTCTGTACTCTGTTATAAATTTATCTACATTTTGTAATTTTTAGGATAACCTATGTAATAAATTAGTGAAAAAGAGAAGAGTTCATATGAACACTAATTTAAAATAAATATCACACATAATTAATTAAAAAATTATTTTTATAAATTTGAAACAAATGAATAAAAACATTTGAGATTAATATAAGAAAATATCATCCAAAATAAAAATACCAAACCAGTTGATTCCACCAGAAAATGAGAGAGAATTTAGACCCAAACATTCTTCATTTTTTATGTAATCCAGAAATAGATAATTCAACCACCAAGACAACGGCAACGGCACTTGTGGATTATTTATGATTTTAGTGAAGACGACGTGGCCGTGGTGGTGGTGGAGGACAGCCGTCGCTGAGCCCACAGCTACGCCTCGAAAACGACATGGGTTTTGTTTCATGGCGTGGTGGTGGTGGAGGACAGCCGTTGCTGAGCCCACAGCTATGCCTCGAAAACGACATGGGTTTTGTTTCATGGCGTGGTGGTGGTGGAGGACAGCCGTCGCTGAGCCCACAGCTAGGCCCCGAAACCGCCATGGGTTTCGTTTCATGGCGTGGTGGTGGTGGGGGATAGCCGTCGCTGAGCCCACAGCTAGGCCCCGAAACTGCCATGGGTTGCGTTCCATGGCGTGGTGGTGGTGGAGGACAGCCGTCGCTCAGCCCACAGCTAGGCTTCGAAATCGCCATGGGTTTGGTTTCGTCCCCTGCAGAATGTGGTTCATATATGCGCTGCTGCGGCACTGGTCCTCCAGGTTTCATGATTTCACTCCACATCGAATCTCCGATATTCACCTCCGGCTGCAGGTTGGCAGATGGCTGATCAGCAGCAAGATTGAGAATGAGCATGAACGCGATGAGCATGCATATTATCACGCGATGAACCTTTTTTTCCCTCCATCAATAATAGATCTCCTCCCACTGATCAGCCAAGATTGAATTCCCACGCTCAATACACAAGAGGATGTTTCAAGCACTTAAAGGTAGATATAAGCAATACTTACATCCCTGCGGGCAAGGAAACTGAAATATATATAGATGGTTTGGGCTGACTCTGAAATGGGGGTTCGTTTTGTCACACCTCGTTAACAACCTAGGGTTTCGCGATATTTCAAGCAGTTGTTTAGAAAACCGAACCGTTTTCTTTCTGTTTTGGTAAAAGATTAGTAGTGTATAAATGTTACTTTTAATAAAGTTTTTCGTTTATTTTTTTATCTTATTTTTTTCAAGAATCTTGTAGACATTTATTGAAATAATAAGTTTGAAATTCTGGCTTGAAATTGTATTTTGGTGAAAAATACCATTTTATCTATAAATTAGACTATATCTTCTTTTTTAATTCAGTTTAGTCTTAAACGTTATTAACCATAAATAAAATATAAGTTGGAGAGTGTAAACTTTCATATCTATTTTATCATAAATCTTCTAGAAAATCACATTATGAGTTGGGAAGCCGACCCATGATTCTGCTCATCTAGATCATTCAATATAAATAATGCAGATATGCAATGGTCAATGTCAAAACCATAACAAGAAATTAATAAAAAAGAACGTTAAGAAAATAAAATATTATTAAACTTAGTCAACATAGTTAGAAACAAATATTAAAATAATTAAATTAAATGAAAAATTAATAAAATAATAACACAAATAGTATAATTAATAAATAAAATAATTATTATTATTATCATTATCCATTTTTCAAGTCATGCTCAAACCAGACACCACATTGGTTTGGTTTGAACAAACCAAAAGCAACCAAAAATCACAATTAATTTACCATTTTTAATAAATTATTAATAATCCAAAAATAACAAAACAAATATTAAATTTAAACCTAGTCAATATAGTTAGAAACAAATATTAAAATAATTAAAATTCAATGAAAAATGAATAAATTGATAGTAAAAATAATAATATTAATAATAAAATAATAATAAAATAGTAAAAATAACACCAACAAGGTTAAACATAAAAAAACAACAGTTATGGAATATATTAATATCTTAAGAAATTCCTAATTTTATGTTTGATTTTTTCTCAAAACTCTATATGAATTTTGTTTAACAATCATCCTAAATGTGATAATCTATATTTTCCCATAAAGGTATTATATACTTTCTTTCTTCTTAGATATACACTAGAACATTCAAAATTTATAAACTTATGGTGTTTAATAAGTCAATAGCTGTGCATTTTTTGTTTGTTTGTAAGTTTAGTAGTTTCTCCCTGTTTTAAAAGTAGGTTACAATCATAATATATGCTAGATGGCCTCAACCGGCCCGTAGGAAACTAGGACTTTTGGCCACCTCAAAGAGTTAAAGTTTCCATTCAATAGCAACACTCAGACAAAGAGTTGATGGTAACCACAAAACACAATCGAATACACGCCACTCATGCCCCCTAGATAGAAAACTTGAGCAGTTTATCAAATGCATTTAGAAATGAAACCCTCCCTATTCTTGGCAGTAGAAATATCCCCTCTAAGGGAGAACCTAAAGGCCATCTTATCAAACTGGGTATCAGACAAGACTCTACCCCGCAAAGTGTAATTGTAAGCCATGCATTCAATTTCATGGAGTTTTTGGGCTGAGCTATCGAGGTTGAAAATAGGGCAGAAAGGAAGCTTGCATTATTAAGGCCATAATCAAGAAAATTCTAAAATTTGTTATCAATGCGATGAATAGGGAAAATTGAAATGAAAGAGTAGCAACCAAAGTCCAGGAAGTGAAAAACAGGCATGAGATAACGACATGCAGAGCCAATTGGAGGACATGCATAGTCAATTGGAGGGCATGCAGGGTCATTCAAATAATATAACAATTTAGATATGGTGTGCTTGATGGTTTCCAAAATGCTAGCTCCTACCACCTCAACAACATACATCATGCCTTAAAAATTGGAATTGTCATGACCCACAACAACTAAGAAAAATAGGCAAGCAGATTGGATTTCACAAAAAATGACGAGGATAGGATTACCATACCTATATAAATCCCAGTACTGAAAACAACCGAAATTGGACGACTTAACCATCATAACATTCCATGAAGAATTCAATAAACCAGCCCAAAACCCAGACATCATAGTAAAACAACGATGGTTCTCACATCTCCCATACACAAAAAACAAAAATAAAGCCAATGAACGAAGGCCTTCCCTTAGCGCAGAAAAATACATATTGATAATGAGGCTAAGAACATACCCGGAGAAGCATCACGTAGTCATTGGAAAAAAATTCGCTTATTCGCTAATGTCCTGTTTTGCTCCCTACTCAAGAAATAACAACTATACCAACTTACCAACCTTAACATACCTTACCTTCCTCCCGCACCGACACTTTTTCGAAGCCATGTCTGATAACTTGAGTTGTCTTCCATCCGTATTAAACGTCGTCATTATACGACGTGGATAGTACCACCCACATTCCTCCCCGCATGTCAGCATGAACTCACTGTGTGGACCGCATGGTCTTGTTCCTCCTCACACCTTGCACTAAAAACCTAGCACCCCAATCGAGTATTCTGAATATTGTTGTTGTCCCTCTCAACTATCTTTTGTAGAGTTTTAAGCCCCTCCTCCTAAGCCATTCCATCTCGGGTTATTTCAAGTTGATGTCATTCGTGAGTACAACCCCAATTCGACAAGAAATCTCCTGCTTCATTCCCAGCTTTGCGAATATGAGACGAGATCATGTAGCCAATATTAGGGAGAATATCTTTGATTTCCTATATTATATGGGTTATTATCCAGCTTTAACTATTTTTCTCCCACCGTGCTCCTTGCTACAACGTTTGTAAGACCCCAGTTACCATGGTTGATTCATCGTCTACTATTATCCTATGATACTATTATCATACCACTATCAAGAGTCCTCTTTTTCCTGATGTTATCTCAACTTCATTATTTGTAGCAAAACCCAAATTATTCGCATACATTCTTATTACCAAACCCTATGAATCTGTGAAAATTCCCTCCTTGGTCAGGATTACCTTTAGAGGCCCCATCATAATTGAGTTTGATGGAGCCTTTCTATGGAACACTTAATCTATCCTTCCGATGTCTTACCAAAGGTTTTTGTTTCCATGAGGGTGGGGCAAACATTCACTTTCCAATCGTCCTGATGCCATCTTTTGGAAAGAATGGTTTCCCTTATATTCTCCCCAACTGTGTTCCATGTCTCTGCTGGTTGCCGAGACTCCTCTCTGAATGTTCTCCTGATCCTTTATTTCCAAATTTCCCAAATAGAAAATCCCATATAAATCCCCCATGATCTATTGAGAGTAGGGCATTGATATTCCCCTTTTATCCAAACTTCAATTGTATGCCTGATACTCATGATGTCCTATCCATTTGTTGAAAGATGGAAGAGAGTTTTTGCCACAGATATTCAAGAACAGGGCATTGATTCAATAGGTGTTCTATCATTTCTGTATGCTTTAGGCACATATTACAAGCCGACGGACCATGCATTCCTCTCTTCTGAAACTGATCCCAGGTGAGTATCTTTCCATGACTAACGAGCCACATAAATTATTCAATTTTCGGCCAATTTTTTGCCGACCATACTTTTTTCCAAAGAGGTACTGGTATATTTTGTGTGTTATTAGATTTAATGTAATATCTTTCTTGTATTGTAAACATTCCCTTATTTAGATACCCCCATCTGAGGATATCCTCCCCCATTGCTACTACTAATTTTCTAGATTTGAATTCCTTTTCATAATTTTCCTATTGATGAGTTTCAGGAGCATGCTTCCACTGGCCTTTTAGCTTCCATTTTCTCCATTGAAATTTTTTCCCTTCATCCCAAAATGGTGCTACAGTCTTGGTATTCGACCTATTTGTGAATAATAATACCTCCCCTAGATCAATTCGACTAAACAATTTCTCTCGTTGCTGCCATTAATTTTCCCAAAACTGGGCAGTATTACCTCCCCTAATTTCGCAGAAATTATGTTCTCTGATGAGGTATTTATTTAACACCACTAAGTTCTAGATTTTTGATCCTTTAGGAGTATTTTGAACCTTCAATTTCCCTACAGTAGTTAACGGCATTTCATACTTCTTCTCGCAAATATTTTTCCACAAATCTCTCCCTCCCTGTATCCATCTCCACCATAACTTAGCACCCATAACCTGATTCAACAAATACAGGTCTCTCAAACCCAATCCTCCTATGTTTTTCATTTTCGTGAGATTTTCCCACGAAATAAGAGCCCATTTACGGGCTAGTTGAGATCCTTTCCACAAGAAATTTTTAAACATATTAGCCATATCATTAGAGATAGTTTTACGAGCTTCCAATCCCGATAGCTGATAAATAGGGAGAGATTTTAAAACCTCTTTCAACAGAACAACATCACTCAGAGCGTTTAGCGCCTGAAATGACCAATTTTTACGACGAGCTTGGATCTGGTGAAAGAGATCTTTCCACCAAGAAAATTTGAGGGATTAAGGGCTGAGAGGGATTCCTAGGTATTTCACAAGAAAGAATCTTATTTTGAACCCCAAGGTGTGTGTTAGAAGTGTTGGGATACTGCATTAGTATTAAATAAGAACACATTCAATTCATCATTTTTAATAAGAGTCCTAGAGGCTTCCACGAAATCCTTGAGAATGGAGAGAATTTCCTTAGATTCTTTCAGAGTTGTTTGACAGAAGAGCATAATATCATTGACAAACTATTGGTGGGATAGATTAAGGATTCACCACATAGATTTAAACCCTTAAGGAGACCTCCCTGGATCTCGCTCTTAATATGTCTACCTAGGCCTTCAGATACTATAATGAAGGGGAATAATAGGTCACCTTGTATTAACCCATGGGTGGAATTGAAAGGAGTAGATAGAACACCATTAAGTAGTATAGAATAATTATGTGAAGAAATAAAAGACATGATCCAGTAAATCCATCTCAAATCAAATCCAGCACGGGGGGGGGGGGGGGGGGGGGGGGGGGGGAGAGAGAGAGAAAAGGTAGACCATACTTGGAAATCATTATACCATCCATGATTTGTCTCCCTTTAACAAAACCATTATGCTCTAGAGATATTAGAGTTATAAGGATAGGCTTAAGGCAGTTCACCATAATAGTGGACAAGATTTTGTATATTACATTACATAAATTTATGGGTCGAAAGCCCGTTGGTTCATCAAAATAATCATGCTTGGGAATTAAGGAAATGAGAGTGGAATTTAGGGCTAGATATACATATCTTGAATGACGAGATTCCTCTACCAACTCCCATATATCTCTTCCCATGAAGGACCATGCTGCGTAGTAAAATTCTTTTGTAAATCCACCAGGGCCAGGGACTTCTTTTTTTCCAAGGCCCTTCACCACTTCTTCCACCTCATCCAGCATGATTTATCATAAAAGAACCAGATTCTTTTCTTGAATGAATATATTAGGTATACTTTTCTTTATTCTTTCAATAGCTTCCATTCCGTGTTGATCTAGTTCTGTCAAGATATTATTGAAATGGTTCACCAACAGGACTTCCATATTGTGATGTTGAACTAGCTTGTTTCCTCCTGGACATTTCAAGGAGAAAATACATTTGTGTTTTCCTCTTTGAATCATTTCCTTATGAAGAAAAATTATTATTTATATCCCCTTTTTGTAGCCATTGTATTCAAGATTTTTGTTTCCATAAAATTCCTCTTGCTTCCTTTTCTCTTCTAGTTTACTTAGAATATTTCCTTCCTCTGTCAGCAGATTCTCTATTCTCCCATATAGAATATTTTGTTGTTGACTTTTTTTCATATAGCCTTGTAATCTTTCCTTATTGCGTCGAATATTTCCAAAATATGTTCTATTCCATTTCTTAATTTTTTGTTTTAAGTATTTTAGACAAAGTTGGAATGTATGCATCCTATTCCATCCTTGAGCTTGACTTGATTCCCACCATCCCTTAGATTTATCTAGAAAGGTTAATGCATCAAATAGAAACAACCTTTTATTATTACAATCCTTCATGTATACTTCCATGCATATTGTACAGTGATTTGATCCCAAACTAAGAAGGATGGAGGCCTCATAAAAAACATCCCTACTGACAAGGACTTCAGATGATAAGAATTTATCAAGCCTTGACGCTACTTGGTGATCACCCCTTCTTCTATTGTTCCGGGTGTACTTTCCAATAACAGTAGGAATTTCTACTAGTCACAAGTTGGTTATCAGATCCCTAGATAACTCCATTTCCATTTCTTCTCTTATTATGCCTCCTTTTTTCTGCCAGACTAGTGATCATATTGAAATCGCCTCCTATCATCCAATACTTCTAGTTATGAATATTATTGAGTGTGATTATGATTTGAAAGAACACTGCCTTTTCTCCTAGAATATGGGGCCCATAGACAGATGAAATAAGAATCCTATCAGTCGTTCAAATTTTCCTAAACCTTCTAGTTAGAATGTGAGGAAGTTCTAATGAGACTTCCTCTATAATCTCCGTTGGGTTCCACATAATAGCTATACCCCCCAAAATTCCTCTCCAATCTATGGCCATTTCTTTGTAGTGAGGTTTCAAGAACCTTAGTATTTCTTCAAGTTTTTTCCTTGAGACCATGGTTTCCTGAAGAAGTATCACATGCAGCTTCTCTATCTTTAATATTTCTTTTAAATATCTTTGTTTTTCTTTACTATTTAGGCCTCTCATATTCCAAGAGATCACTATCATTGGGAGACTTTGTGTATTTTTCGGACTACCATTTATATTTATATTACCCTCCCCGAATTAACTAACATTTCTCCTACCATTTGTATCGATTCTTGAAAATTATTTCGACCCCTCTTCTTTCCTCCTTTGCTTTGGGTGTTGGGCCTTTAAGAGGAACCTTTCTATGAGCTAAAATTATCTTTATTTCCACCTATTTCTAAGCTTGGGAAGTAATGTATTATTCAAAAGTTTCTTTATATAGCCTCTTCTATTCATCTAGTTTAAATCTGTCATCTAGGTTCTTCCATTCTTGCAGTAATTTTTTTAACACTACTTATTCTGTGCTTAACTCCTCCTTACTAGTTTCCTCTTCCATAGTTGATTGTTCCACCATTTTCGATTAACACTACAATAAAAAGGGACATTGGTGAGGGGCGAAAAATGTCACCATAAACTCATTGGTGAGGGTGAAAAGAGCCTTGGTCACCAAAAATTGAATGTCATGAAAGGTGTCGTCACCGAAAGTATAGGTATTGTGGTGAAATTCAAGGTTTGTCACCAATAATAATTTATAATTACGAATATTGACCATCACCATTTTATATGAGCAATGGTGATGGAGGTTGTCCGTCACCAAAGGTGGTGTCGCTGAAAGTATGTGTTGTGGTGACATTCAAGGTCTGTCATGAATATTTATTATAATGATGGATAGTGACCGTCACCATTTCATATGAAAAACAATGATTTGTTTATGGACCTTTCATGGGCGTCACTATTAGTGCATATATATAACGACGTTCATTAACTATCACCATTTCATATTTTGTGAGGGTTAAAAAATGTCATGATAAGCTCATTGGTGACATTAAGGTCCGTTAGGAATAATGACTATAATGAAAAATAGTGACCCTCACCATTTCATATCAACAACAATGATTTATGGTGATAGACCTTTCATGGTCGTCACTATTAATGCATATATATGGTGGCATTCGTTGACCGTAACCATTTCATATTTTGGTGAGGGTCGAAAAATTTCACCATAAGCTCATCGGTGATGGTCAAAAGAGTCTCTGTCACCAAAAACTGATCATCTCCATTCCATATGAATATCAAGGCACAATGGAATCGAACCATCAACCTCATTCTTGTAAAGAAGGTGCTCTTCTATTGAGCTAGCACCCTTTAAATAATTATACTTTTAAAAATTATATCTTGAACCTTTATATATTGTAAGTTCTACAACTTTCAATAAATTAAAGTCTCGACAATATTTTACTAAACAAGAAAAACATCATCGAAGTTGCAGGTCCCTACCTAATGGTTATGGAATTTATGAAAAATGTGTGGAGGGAAATATAGTTACATATAACAGAATCAATATGATAAGTTGAATACTCAATTAGAATTGAAATTCTGAAGAAATTTATAGCCTACAAATGACCTCTAACTTGCAAATGCACCAAATATTTCAAGGGAAATGTCATAAGTGGATAGCATATGGAAGAAGAGCATTGATGAATATAGATGTAATATATTACAAGTTCAATGAAAGAAAAATATCAATGTTTTTGTTGTTGGGTGAATTTTTATAATTGGGACCTTTTTCTTTCCTTTATCACGTAAATATTCAAATTAAAAATTAGAAATTTTAGATATCTGAATGACATCTAAGCTTATGTGCAAATGTAACATGGTTCTCCATAGAACCATAGGGGAATATATATATATATATCCCCTTCACATAAAGCGACATGCGATTTGGAATTTCACAAGTCCACACTCAAAACAGGACATCAACCAACAAATTAAAAAAATTGAAACTTATCACAGTGTAGGTTTTAACCCTGAACAGAAATTATCTACACACGAATCTTATAACACAAAATAAACAATAGCAAGAGCATAAAACATAAAACAGATAAACACTGAGATTTTCCCCTGGATCTCAAATTGGGACAACTAGCTTGATTTTTCATTATATTCCTTTTAGTGTTACAACACATATGTATACATGCCGAAGCATACATAAACCCAAATCCATTAAACCTGGATTAGAACATAACCGTAGTTCCCTTGACTGGATCTACAAAATACCAGGGGCCGAAAACCATCGTACCCCAAAGCCATGTGCAAAATCACGCACAAAACATGGGTGGGTCCGCCTATGAGTGGGTTCGCACACCAAACAAATTTTTGCTAGGGCACTGCCTCCCCCCTTGTGACCCCCCTGCTGTGCCCAGCACAATGTACAGCGTGTGGGGCTAGTCGTGGAAAGAATATAACACATACCCAAAATTATCTCACTTGTTGTTTTCTTTCCATAGGGGGTCACAGAAGAGCTTAGTCATTGGGTCAATTCTTCAACACCCATTGTTTCTCTACACCAAGAGAACTTCTAAGTTCTCACAGACTTCGTCAATGCATATGCAACATTCTTCAAGGTGTCCATCTTTACTAGCAACACCCTTTTAGCCTCAACCATATCTCTAACAAAGTGATATTGAACATCAATGCGCTTTGTCTTTGAATGGTAAGCAGGGTTCTTAGCCAAGAAAATTGCACTTTGGCTATAACAGTCTATCCTTATAGCTTGTTGTACCAACCCCATAATTGAACACAATATTTGCAACCAAATTGCTTCCTTGCTTGCATGAGTGGCTACTATGTATTCTGCCTTTGTAGTTGAAAGAGCCACTACAGACTATCTTTTACTCATCCAACTGACTGTGCCTCCAAATAGGTTAAACACATACCCAATTGTAGATCTTCTTTGGTATAGATCTCCAGCCTAGTCTACATCAACAAAACCACGAATTTCCAACATTCTTTCCAATCCTGGTCTTCCCTGGTAGCACAAGCCATAATCACTAGTGCCACGTAAATATCTGAAAACCCGCTTCACTACTGTCCAATGCTCCTTCCCTGGGTTTGACATAAACCTGCTCAATACTCCCATTGCATGTGCAATGTCTGGTCTAGTACAGACCATTGCATACATCAGACTACCCACTACACTTGTATATGGAACACGGGACATATCCTCCTCTTATTCTTGTGTCTTGGGACACTGTTCAGCAGATAGCTTTACACATACAGGAATAGGAACGTTCACCAGTTTACTATCCTGCATATTTAACCTCTGTAATAGAGTCTCGACATACTTCCTCTGGTTTAATCAAAGCTTCCTCTTTACCTGATCTCTCTTAATTTCCATGCCCAAAATATAGTTTGCAGCACCAAGACCCTTCATGTCGAATTTGGAGAACAAATGGGTCTTCAAATCTTGGATCATTTCTTTTTCATTTCCAATCAACAACATATCATCCACATACAAGACCAAATAAATAACACGGTCACCAATTAATTGAAAATAAACACAATGATCCTCCTTGCTTCTGGTGAAGCCAAGTCACAATATATAGGTATCAAATTTCTGATACCACATCCTTGGTGACTGTTTTAACCCATACAGAGACTTCTTCAACCTACACACCAGTTCTTTCTTACCCTTCACCATAAAGCCTTCAGGTTGCTTCATGTAGATCTCCTCTTCTAGATCCCCATGAAGAAATGTTGTTTTCACATCCATCTGTTCTATCTCAAAATCAAATGCAGCAACAACAGATAAAAGTAATCTAATAGAAGTAACTTTGGCAATAGGAGAAAAAATATCACCAAAATCAATTCCCGGCACCTGGGAATAACCTTTTTCTACCAACCAAGCTTTGTATTTCTCCACCTTGCCTTCTACATTAATCTTCTTCTTAGACACCCATTTTCTCCCGATGGGCTTCCTTCCCACCGACAACTCTACAAAATCCCATGCCTCATTTTTGTGCAAGGATGCCATCTCATCAACCATGGCCTCCTTCCAGATTTTTCCATCCTCTGAATCTATTGCCTCCCTGACAGTTCTGGGATCATCATCAGTTATAGTTAAGGCAAAACCTGAACAAAAAGCAGATGGACTATACCTTTCTGGTTGCCTTATTTCCTGAGTTGATCTTCTCACAGATGGAGTTTGTGGCTCTTCCTCTTCTGAGTCTTCTTCTGTTGTAGAGTTTGATTCATCCTCCTTTAGCTCAAACTCTATCTTCTTAGGTTCCTTTGGTAGGACTTCATGTGTAACAACATCTTTCACCTCTCTAAACACCACATCTTGACTGTACACAACCTTCCTTGTTTCTGGGTTCCAAAGCTTGTAACCCTTTAAACCATCCTTATACCCAATAAAGATTCACCTTTGATATTTATTATCCAACTTGGTCATTTTCTCCTTTGGAACATGTACATATGCATCACATCCAAATACCCTTAGATGTGAAAGAGAGGGTTTCTTACCAATACATACCTCATGGGGAATCTTGTCCTCCAACACTAATGAAGGTGATCTGTTAACTAAGTAACATGCAGTCTCCATTACCTCTGCCCAGAATTCTTGTCCTAACCCAGTACCACTGAGCATGCTTCTAGCCTTTTCCATCAGCGTTCTGTTCATTCTTTCTGCAACTCCATTTTGCTGAGGTGTGTATGGAGTCGTCTTCTGCTGTGCTATACCACACTTCCTACAGAACTCTTCAAATTCCTTCTTGCAGAACTCCCCACCATTATCTGTCCTCGACGCCTTTATCTTCTTCTCTGTCCAATTTTCCACCAGAGCCTTAAATTATTTAAATCTGTCAAAGACTTCAGATTTCTTCCTCAAGAAATATATCCATGTATTCCTTGAGAAGTCATCTATGAATGAAACATAGGCTGAGACTTTCCCCGGTGATGGAGCTGACAGTCCAAACACATCCTTGTGCACAAGTTCTAATATCTTGTTTGCCCTCTTAGCACTAGAAGGAAAACTCACCCGATTACGCTTCCCATATACACAATGTTCACAAGAAATGAGAAATTTAGAAAGTATACATACATACATACCATTTCTATGTAGTATCCGAAGGCCCTTCTCTCCAATATGTCCAAGCCTTTGATGCCATAGCATGGTCTTTTCTCCAGAGACAGCTAAGCTTTCCGCTCCACTTTCAGGAACCACATAACTATTACACCCATCAATAATAGTGCTACCTTGTAGCTTGTACATAGTTCTAATCCGAACTCCCCTCATTAATACCAGTGCTCCTCAAACCATCTTACAGACATCTTTCTTGAACACTGCTTTTACACCTGCATCATCCATCTTGCTTACAGAAATCAGATTTTTTGCCAATGAAGGAATATGCAAAACACCAGGAAGTGTTCTAATCCTTTCATCTTGCAGCTTCAGCTTGACCTTTCCACGTCTGATGATTCTGGCCTTCCTATCATCCCATAGGAAGACATCACCATCATATTTCTCATACTTGCAGAACCACTCCCTATGGGGAGTGAAGTGAAAGGATGCACCTGAGTCAATAGACCATGACTCATGATCTACATGTGTATTTGAAGAAGAGGCCAAATACACATCCCCACCTTCATCCGAGGTGGTTTTTGCCTCTGCAGAAGGAGCATCATCAGATCCCTTTCCTTTCTTAGGAGCTTTAGATATGCAGTCCTTTTTGTAGTGCCCTTCCTTTCTGCATTTCCAGCATACCTTTACAAACTTTCTAGGAGATTTATATATCCTTATAGATTTGGATCTCCCACTTGAAACCTTATTCTTGTTTTTGTTTTGCGACCTTCCTCGTACAGATAAGGCATCTCCATTTTGGCCCTCCATATTTCTCCATCTCATTTCCTCCAATAGCAAGGCTAAGACAATTTCATCAAAATTCAAGGTAGTTGTATTGCTACCTATTGCAATAACCAGACTGTCCCACGAATCTGGTAGAGAACACAACAAACTGATGGATTTATCTTCATCTGATATTTTAATATCAACAGATGACACTTGACTTACCACAGTATTGAAGGCGTTCAGATGCTCTGTCACCGAGTCTCCATCCTTCATCCTCAGGTTATACGGCTTTTTCCGCATGAACAACTTATTCACTAGAGACTTAGATTGGTACAAAGTCCCAAGTTTTTGCCACAAATTCTTCACCCTAGCTTCCCCAGATACATTCAACAATACTAAATCTGAGACACACAACCATATTATGCTCTTAGCCTTCCGATCCAATTTCTTCCAGTCTTCATCTGACATTCCCGTTGGTTTAGTACCTGGATCTACCGCGATCAGCGATCGCATCACTGTAGTCCTCCCATCTTGGCTTCCCCAACTCCAAAACTGCGACCATTCATTCTGATCTCTATATTTCAGTAGCTCCCCATCTTCTTTCTGCAAGAATCGATCATGAATCCATTGAACAAGGTTTGCTTCCCTCGGTAGCAAAGGCATCCCCTTGGTAAAATGACTCTAATACCAAGTAGCAGATTTTAACCACGAAAAAAAAATTATCTACCGAATCTTATATGAAGAAAATAAACAATAGCGAGAGCATAAAACATAAAACGAGATAAACATAGAGATTTTCCCACAGTTAAGAATTGGGGCAATAGGCTTGATTTTTCATTATATTCCTTTTAGTGTTACAACACATATATATACACGCCGAAGCATACATAAACCCAAATCTATTAACCCTGGATTAGAACATAACCATAGTTCCCTTGACCGGATCTACAAAATACCAGGGGCCGAAAACCATCGTACCCCAAAACCATGTGCAAAATCATGCACAAAACATGGGTGGGTCTGCCTATTAGTGGGTCCACACACCAAAAAAAATTTCGTTGCCTTTGGTGTGCAACGGAAACAGACGCACTGTTACCAGTGCATGCCTGTTTTTTGTGGCGCACCGACCACTTTTTTTTTCAGAAAAACTATATATATATATATATATATATATATATATATATATATAAGAGAGTGAACAACAACAACAACAGGTGGACCAATATAACGTGGTTTTCCTATGAGAGGCACACGAGAGGGCGAGAGATATGTACCCTTGTTGTATTACAGTAGGCACCCATGCGCTCCTAAGGGAGATAGGCCTCCTCAAGTTCTAGGAGGAGGCTACATCCCTAAAGGGCCATGGAGGTTTTTTGTGACAACTTGTCCACAGGTGGAATGCCCACCGACAAGCTTTTCGGGTTGGTCCTAACAAGTGGTATGTGCCCCCTAAGGATGACATATATTTCACTACTAGCTTATCGAGGAGAGGGGTGGATTTTTCCTCGTTCCTAGAGGTCCCCATTGGCTATGAAGAAGGGACTCAGTTGGTGTACTCAAAAAGATACATTAACATGGATATAATATCTCCTGTAGATTTTCAGGTCTACGGTGGTCACTTACATATTCCTTCGTTTGGTGGAGAGGAGGTAAGGAGCCTCTCACTACTGATTTCGACCATCGCACGCTATAACAGCAATAGGAAACACATTAGTTTCTTGCTTCTATTATATGTTGATTCTTTATTACAAGTGCCACAACTTGTGAGGTGGTCTGCCATTTTTTTGCAGCAATTCTGTACAGCTTTAGATAGATGTCGTGCTCAGGCACAAGGGAGGTTGAAATTCCCTTTTGCTTCAAAGCTATTTTGTTTATTTTTTGAGAGATTTCCAGAGATGCAACCTACTTTTTTTTGGTAGCCTCGTAGGTTGATGCTACATGTACGGATGCAAATGTGGGGATAGATGATGCCCAAGAGGGGCAAGTCAGAGTTTTCAGGAGGATATCGCATGATGCACTGGAGTTGCTAGCCAGTGTTGATGATCATTCCTTCATTCTAATCCTCTGTCCATATGATCATTTGGATTGGCGAGGGTCTTCCAACATCCTCTTCACAGATGATGAGTCACTGGATGATAAAGGTAATATCACTATTTTCTTTAAATTTATTCTAACATGTTCTGTAACTTTTTTTTATTAAATTGTTTAATGAAATTGTCTAATTATTGTCATGTACTTATATATATTTTGTAGACACTGGGTAATTTGATGGCAATGAGATGCCACCGCCACCAAATGATCCAGATGTAGATCCTGATGATGATCAGGAGATGACAGATGTCGAGGATTAGGTTGATGCAGACAAACCCGGTCCTCATGTTTCACAGGTACTGGCTGGTGTGAGGTGTAGGCTGACACTAGATTTAGGATGGAATTGGGCAACTAAATCTATGGAATACTTGTGGAGGGGGGAGTCATACCCGCCACAATGAGAGAGATACATGATCATGCTAGGCTTGTAGGGATGTCGAGAGGCATGCCACGTGACATGTTGACCCTGATGTGGCATGTCGTAGGAGCTACCAGCTTAATGACGCGGTTGAGGAGGGCCCTCCAACATAGGAATGGTCGAGATGCAGTATGTTGACAGCCAAGCAACGACGCATCATCTAATTATCACAATTATGGGAGTGATCATTGTTCACCTCGCATCGCAGATGAGCAGCCTACATCATCGACCAATAGTCATGATCATGAGCAAGATGGACCATCCACGTCAAGTTAGCCTTCTCATCCTGCAAAATCCAACATTCATGATCATAAGCAGGCTGGCCAATACATGTCGAGTCATCATGATCAACAACCTATAGCATCCAACAGTACTGATGATTGTGAGCAGGTTGCACCATCCATGTCGAGTCATCATGAGAAGCCGGTAGTTGATCATGATCAGCATGAGGCACCACCAGCTAATATTTGACATTTATATGCAGTTATATCAATTGTATATTTTTGACATTATATATATATATATATATATATATATATATATATGGTCCATGTATTTAATGTTCATTTTGCAGTTGTACCTCATTTACAAGTTGTAGTTGTACGTAATTTACATGTTGGCGATCATCATGATGCGTATATTGTTAGCTCATGTTAGATAGTTCATTTAATGTGCAGCTTGCAGATAGATGTGTATGTGATAGCAATTATTTGACATGAGATGTATATTTAATGTTTGTGTTGTGATGATGTTATACAATGCTTGTGTTTTGTTAGATGATCATGATCATGATGATTAGATGATGTTAGCAAATTTGAATGTGTTTTTTAGGCGAATATGATGTTTGTACGATGGTTATCATGATCATGATGTTTATTTTTAATATTAAATCATGATATTTATTAAATATTATGTTGTGATTGCAATTGAAATTATAATTTTAATTGTATGTAAACTTGTTAAATTGTAATTGTAATTTTAATTTTAATTGTATGTAAAATATTTTTAAAATATTAATTGTAATTGTAATATTTAATTTATTTTGAAATTATTGTAACTGTAATTTTAATTGTAATTGTATATATGTAAAATTGTAAAATTGTAATTGTAATTGTAATTGTATGTAAAATTCTAAAATTATAATTGTAATTATTGTAATTGTAATTGTATGTAAAATATTTGTAAAATTTTAATTGTATTAATGTGAAATGATTGTAATTGTAAGATAGTAATTGTAATGTAATTGTATGTAAAATTATGAAATTGTAATTGTGATGTTATATATGTAAAATTGTAAAATTGTAATTGTAATTGTAAATTTTATGTAAAATTGTAAAATTATAATTTTAATTGTATGTAAGATTCTAAAATTGTAATTGCATATAAAATTTTGAAATTGTAATTGTATGTGAAATTGTAAAATTGTAATTGTAATTGTAATTGTAATTGTAATTGTAATTCTAATTGTAACTCTAATTGTAACTCTAATTGTAATTTTAATTGTAATTTTATGTAAAATATTTGTAAAATTTTAATTGTATTAATGTGAAATGATTTTACAAAAAATTTTAAATTTGTAAATTTGTAAATTTGTAAATAATTGTAAAATAATAAATCTAGAATAATCTGAATTTTTGTAACATAATAAAATTTAGAAAATAATGCAAAAGAATTCATGTACTTTATAATTATCATTATTTTATTTTGATCTTACATACGAAAAAAAATAACTTTATACAGTACGCCATTGTATTTGAAATCAACATAATTGAAATTTATCAAGTCAAATATTGATGTTAACATTTACACAGTGCAAATTATGAATTAATTCAAAATAGATATTATAATGTTTCAAAAAAAAGATTCCTATGAGTTATAAGGTAATCAATTTCTCTTCTTTATAAAAACCCATCTTAAAAAGTATAAATGATGAAATAACACATGTACCATATCACTCTCGGTTCTCATGATAACCCTCATTATCTTCCAGCTCGCTTGGCATGATAACACTATTTTTCTCAAAAATATGTTTTGATCTAGGTTCATTTCTCAATACAAACCACCAATCCTTATCCAACACATATGGGTAAAAAAACATGTGGTTGCATTGTTTGGGGAAAACATAGGGCTCTTTAGCTTCATCCCACACCTTTCTAGATTTGATACATATCAACCTACTATCACGATCTTCTTTTCAATTATTCTGATCAAAGGTGTCACACCACTTGCACCTAAAAATAACACATTGGAAAGAAGAGAAATCCACTTCAACGATCTCTTATATCTTTCTTACCTAACCTAACGTCCCTCGTACTAGGTTTTGATCATGGTGGCTAGATCGACTAGATTGATAAAACTCGAATTCGACTCCACAGTATTGTGTCATGTTTACATCATCGACATTTTCTATGCAGAAATGGTGTCCATATGCTCACATAGATGGGAAAAAATGCACCTATAAAAAAGTTAGAAAAACATAGTGTCATGTGTCGTATAATAACCCAACAGTTAAAATGTGAAATATAGATGTAATTACATTTGAAAGGTGCATTATTAAGTTCCAAATGTACTTATAAATTAAATAGATTATTACCGAGTTGGTGCACCCAATCCCTACGTTTAGTGCATCCTCTTCAGCATGCGGGTAACAACCGGTTGCACCATATTTCTCTCTAACTTGGTCGGCAACCCAAATGTTGGGGCATATTTTCTTTTCAATGATTAGGATAAGCCACAATTATACCATTAAAATGTATGATTTATTTCCTATCACTATCCCATTCCATCCTCTTTTGTTCACACAATGCGACCCATGGTTGTGTCGCTTCAAAATTGTAAAGAATGAATTTATTTATTGCTTCAATTTTTGCATTCACTGATGAAATAAAACCAACATTATACAGTACATAGAGATCAAAATACACATTATATTGAAGTTCAACATGAATATTTACTTTTTGTAAATTTGAAAAATTATAAGTCTCTTACTCTTTATCAAGCGCTTTTTTCTATTCATTTGGAGCAACTCCCATTCTCTTTTTTTTCATCCCTTTCATCATCCCAAATCACCGCACCTGGTCTATTGTCAATCTTCTTATTGTACTCACTGGAGTAATAGAAAGACTCATATGATATGTACCCCTTCAAGTTTTTCCCTTTGTTAAACAAAACCTTTCAATTTCTTCATGTACCTCTCTAAGAAGAACATCCAATGACAAAAAACCACCCCAACTAATTCAAACTCATCTACTAGGTGGATTAGAAGATGAACCTGCAAGTCCATGAAACTCGTCGACTATTCCTTCTCAAGCATACAAACAATCTAAAATATCTCTTGACGCCACCATGTAATGTTAGGCACATGAATCTCCTTTGGCGTGATCAAACATAACAATGAATATAGTTTAGATGTGGGACGTCTTAGGTCTCTGGGGAATTCATGTTTCACACTCCCACATACGAATAAAGGATAATGACACTGCAAAGTTATAAACACGTGAAATAATATACAAAATTAGTTATGTTTTATTATCCCCACGTGGGATAAAATTTATTAATGTAACAAATAATAAAATCATTTTATTGAC